>PVJX010006852.1:0-74781 GCA_004027295.1 Dolichotis patagonum
AACTGCATTTGTCAATTGTTAGTAATATATATTGTCCCATAAGAATATATTCTTTCCAGTTTGTCATAGATAGGATACCTGGTTTTTTCTCTGTCAAATTGCCAAGATATTGGCTCTTTTATTTGTCTTCAGTAACAGAACTCTCAGTGGCTCCTGCTTTCATGTGATGATGAATTTGGGATCATTCATGGAGTTTGAATATTTCAGGATTATTTTCCATTAGAAGAATCCATTTAAGGGTATCAAACATTATTCAGCATGATTATCCAGGCATGGACAAATAATCCACAGGACAAAATGGCATCTGTGAACTTGCTGACAATTCTACCATGGCTCTCTGCTCACATTTTCTATTTAGTTTTAAATCTCTTGTGGAGTGAATGTTTTGCCCTTCTCAATCTCTTAGAATCAAAATCTCAGGATTGATAAGGTTTAAAAACCAATGACTGTCCAGAGGGACCATGCTCTAAAGTAGTGGCTGAAACAAAGATTCTGTGAGCAGGAGACTGAGCCAGTGTGCCTGAGCTAGGATCAATAATTTGCATTTCCAGCAGTTTGCTACAAATATAAAGTGCTGAGGAATAAATGTAATCACAAGGTTAAAATATTTCTTTATTGAAAACTATAAGATACTACTGGAAAAAAGAAGACACAAAGAAATGGAAAGATGTATGCTCATGAGTTAGAAAAATTAATACTGTTAAATGTCTAAATGGCCCCAAATCATAGAGATTCAATTTCATCTCAATAAAAAGTCAATGACTCTGTGTATATAGATATAGACAGATAGATGATATAAATATAAATATAGATATATAGATACAGATATAGGTATAGATGGATAGGTAGATAGGTAGATGATAGATAGATAGATAGATAGATAGATAGATAGATGAAATCAATCTGAAAATTTCTATGGTGCTACAAAAGACTTCAAGTAACCAAAGTATGAGAGAGAGAAAGGGATGAGAAGGAGGAGAAGGAAAAGGAGAAGGAGAAGGAGAAAGAAAGAGAGAGAGAGAGCTAGAGGCATCACACCATCTAACTTCATAATGTAGTACAAAACAAAGTCAGGTATGATGGAGCACATCTGTAATGCCCACATTAAGGAGGTTGAGGCAGGAAGATCAGCATGAGTTTGAGGCTAGCATGGACTACATATTGAGACTTTGTTTCAAACCAAATACACACACACACATATGTATATGTAATATATATATATATATATATATATAGTCTGTGTATATAGTATGTATATATATATACACATATATATAGTCTATGTATATGCATATGTAGTCTGTCTTCAGTGCAACATCAAAATAGCATATTACCATCAGAAAAGAGAAAATAATCAACTGCATACAGAGATAATCTCGAAACTACATCTAACAAAGGCAAGTATCCAAAATATACAAAGAACTCAAGCAACTAAGTAGTAAAATATAAGATTAAACAGATTATTGAAAATGCTCAATCTCACTAATCACCAGGGAAATGCAAATCAAAACCACATTGAAATATCACCCAACCCATATATGCATGTTTTGAAAATGCTGGTGTGTGTGGAGAGAAAAGTGAACTGCTATATACTGTTGGTGGGAATGTAAATTAGTATGACCATTATAAAAATGGTGTGTGGGTTCTCCATACAAGTGAAAACAAATCTATCATACTACCCATCGATCCCCACTACTGAGTGTACTGCACCTCTAAAAGGATTATATCTGTACTTTCATGTTGTTGCCGTAATATTCAAAATAAATTAGATATAGAAGTAACCTATCCATAAAACCATAAATATGTAAGGAAATTTGCAGTATATTTCTATAAATATATGCATATATGATGTGTATGAATATGTACATATATGTATATATACAAAAATTTGAATACATATATATATATATATATATACACAAAAATAATAGGACACTATTCAAGCTTTAAAAAGAATGAAATCCTGTCATCTGTGACCACACAAATCAACCCAGAGGACACTATGTTAAGTGAAATGGTGAGGCACACAAAGACAAATGCTGCATGATTTCACTCAAATGCGGACTCTAAAGAAGCTGATATCTATATTGGTCAACTTTCCGGTTGCAAGGACACAATAACTGATACTTAAACTTACAGGAAAATAAGTTTATTTTTGGCTCACAGTTCCCTAGTTTCAGCCAATGATAAGCTGCTGTAAGACAGAAACATGGCAGATGGGTGTGGTGTAGCAATGTTATTTACTTGCATTGTTTTCTATTAAGTAATAGTCGTAGGCAAGCAGAGAAAATGAGAAGAGGCCTAATAAGAGACATGCCCCACAAAGGCACACAACCAATGACCTACCTCCAGCTGGTTCCCACCAACTAATAGTACCTTCTGCTATTAATATGAATATTATGAACCCCATAATCTTGCTTTTGAATCTCTTAATACAGTCAAGTTGAATATTATATTTAACTGTCACAATCTCACAGAAACTGAGAGTAGAAGAGCAGTTACCAGGAGTTGTGGAAGGGGGTTTGGGAAAGATTAGTAAGTACAAAGTTTCAGTCAGTGAGGAGGAATAAATTTTGATGTTCTATTATAGTACACTATATTGATAGTGATTAATAATATTGTGCGTAAAAATTTTAAGTAGCTAAAAGAAGATTTTGAATGTATTCACTATAAAGGAATAGGCGATAGCTATGCTAATTACTCTGATATGTTTATAACACAATGTGTACATAAATGAAAACTTCACACATTTCTCCATAAATATGTATAATTATCATGTCAATAAAAAGAAAACAAATTAAAATTACAAAAGTAATTCTCAGAGAAAAAGTCAAGAGTGATCATTGTATTAGTATCTTCTAGTTATTTTTGTGCTTTAAATTTTAGCTGTCGGGGCAACCCACTCGGGTCCCCTTCTGTCTCTCTTCAGACGGAACCTTTCTTTCTCTCAATAAATATATTCTACTCTTCAAAAAAAATTTATCTGTGAAGCTTATTTCAATTGGCTACACCAGCTCTAACGTGTTAACACAACTTTGGTGCCTTATAGTGACAGAAATACACTCCCTCTGACTTGGAGGCCAGAAATGCCAAATTAAAGTATTAGCAGGTCAGGAGATGCTCAAAAGGCTGCAGAAGAAAGTTTTCCTTCTTTTTCCTGTTGCTGGAGGCTACCGATCATCCTTGGCTTTTGTTACCACACTCCACCCTCTGCTTGTATTTTCCGATGACCTTTTCTTCTGTATGTTTGAAATAAAATGTTTGTCAGTGGCTTTGGGTTTACTTTGATTGTCTTGGATCACCTTTTTATCTTGGGATTCTCAACTTAATTATACCTACAAAGACTCTTTTTCTAATAAAGTAATTTTCACACATCCCAAGAAATAAGGCATGGACCTATCTTGTTGGGTGTACCACAAAATTCACTATAAAACCAAATGTTACAAATTCATTTTTAAGAGTTATTCATTTTCATGGGTTTTCTGTGTTATCAAACAAAACTGGGCTTATGCAAAATGAGTACCAAAAACTTAGATGATGAAAAGAACGCTAATGAGTATTAGAGGGACACTTGGAACCATGATGTAAATGATGGTAGAAATGTACTCATTCTGTCTTGTAGAGAAGAAAACATTCAAGGGTGTCTTGACAGATCTCTTTATAGTTTTTTAATCTTTTTTTTTTATTTTAAAGAGAACAAAACAAAACAAAACAAAACAGAACAAAACAAATCAGAATAGAACAGTGCAAGCAACACAGGGCTTCCAAACAAGCCCACAGGAAATCAACAGTGGCTACCATAATGTCTCTTGTTTTCTTAGAAATAGTTGTCCATGATGTGAAATCCAGAAAAACTATCACTTTCTGTTCAAAGTGATTTTAGCCTGCTTTGTCTTGTTTAAGTTCAACACACATGAAGGTATGGACAGCTGTTTTGAGGAGAATGAGAGATACTATGACAGCCATTCTTGGCTTCCCTAATGTCTGGTCTTGAAGAACTGAAATGCCCTCTTCATCCTGCTCAGATCAATTCCATACTATGTTGTTTCATGTGAATTCCCTGTATGTGACAATATGGACAACTATTTGGAAGAAAACAAGAGTCAATATGATAGAGAGTGAATATCTCCAATTGTCTAGTTTTGAAATTTATGTCTCTTACATTGCTTTCTTGTGATTCGCTTTGCTCTGTTTTGTTGTGTTTAATTTTATCCATTTAATATAATTGCGTGTATATTTGAGTGGGTAAGATGGATGACCATATAGTTTTTGTCAGATAGTGGAGCAGAACTGTTAATAGTCTCACTGTTTGAATGTCTACTTTACATGTTTTAACTTTGTAATTTGAACAACTATTTCCAAGAAGTCAGTATATAATTTGTCAAGTAATAATTTCTTAGGATGTTTTATTGTTGTTCTTTTCCTTTTTTCCTTGGAATACTGTATTGTTGCTACCCTTTTTTCTGTTTCGTTTTGTTTTTTTTTCTCTTTAAGTAAAATAAAATAAAAATTAAAAAAAAGAAATAGTTGTCCATATCTTCACACACAACAATATCAAACATAACAAAATGGTATAAAACCTATCAAAAGAATGAAAGCATTAGAGGAATTCAACACCAGATAATAGGAAATGAACAATGGTTTCTATAATGTCTCGTTTTCTTCAAAACAGTTGTCCATACTTTCACACATAATAAAATCAAACAAAACACAACAGAATAAAACTGATTAAACAAATGAATGGAAACATTATAGGACTTCACAACAAGATAATAGGAAACCAACCATGAACACCATAATACATCCCATTATGTTCAAAATAGCTGTCCATACCATCAGACATAGTAAAATCTAACAAAACAAGACAGAACAAAACCAAGCCTAACAAAGTTGTGAAAACAATACCAGTGTTTAAGCCAAGACAGTAAGAAGTTAACAGTGTCACTACCTTCTCCTCCCAGGTGTTTCCTCCCCTATCATTTTTATAATATACATTGTGCTTTTTTGATCCCTCTAACTCCTTCTGGTTTTTATGCCAGGGTTCACCCATACGAGTTCAAACTGCTTCACCGATGAACATGATCTCCAGTTGCATCCATTTACCTACAAGAGCCTCAAGATTATTCTGTTTTATAGTTGGGTAGCTTCCCATGGTATGAAAATACCACATCTTTCTTATCCATTCTGTGGTTGATGGGCAAGTTACCCTTGCTTTATTTCTGATCTCCTGTTGTATGGAACAATTGTTTTCTCTCCTTTGATTTTCAGTCTATGAATTTCCTTTCAAGTTAAATGTGTTTCTTTTTAAAATTTTAAAATTTAATTTAAAATTTAAAAAAATAAATTAAAAATAAAATAAAAAAATAAATTAAAAATAAAAATAAATTAAAATTAAAAAATAAATTAAATATAAAAATAAATTAAAATTTTAAAAAATATAAATTAAAATTAAAAATAAGGACCGAGGATTTAGCTCAGTGGCTTAAGTGCCTGCCTGGCAAGCGTGAGATCATGAGTTCGATCCCCCATATCAAAAAAATAAATAAATAAAATAAAAATAAAATTTAATTTAAATTTTTAAAATTTTTTTATTAATTGGAAGGTAGTAAAATACAACAGAACAGGATGGAATAAAGCCAATTGAGAGAGTGTAGTGAAACTGGTACAGAACTGCACAGCAGGTTACCAGGGTAACAGTAATAGTATATTTCATTATCTTCACAATAGTTGTGCTTTCAATCAGGTATAGAAAAATCAACGGAAATGCAGAATATTATAGAATTTATGAAAATAGAATATTGAATAGAGCAGTACTATTAATCATGACAAAGCAAAATGGTGATAAAACTATTTGCCTTCAAAGAGATGGTAGAAGGAAATCCCCCTTATTTACTATATTACATATGGTCACCTCCCAAGAGATGCTCAGATCTCTGGCTCCCACTTGCTAACAGGGCTTGGGGTGGGGTGGGTGAATGGGATGTTTGATTCTCAGCCTATACACTGGTAAACTCAGAGCCACTTAACAGGGCAGGGAGCTGGTTGCTCATTTTCCCAGTGCCCTCTCTTTACATAAAGGGATGATATACATTTAAATCCTGAGGAGTAAAACTCAAACTGCTTGTCTGCAGTTACCAGAAGATAGATTGTACATACATGCAAGATACTTTTTCCTAAAATAACTGTCCTCAGCTGGGCAGGATTGTCTCAAAAGGTAACACACTGTCTATTTCTGAAGATATCTAAGCATAGTTAAATATAGAAATTATAAGGTGAGTTAATTAAAACTTCTAAACAATTTTTAAACTGATTCATCAGAGACTTTAAAATTAGTGTCACTTAGACATCTTTTTAAAAGCTGTTTCATATTCTCTAAGTAAAGCTGGAGTCACTGTAGCTGTCACTAATAAGCTCCCCTGTTGATTCCCTTAACATCTATGGTTTGGATTTCTGGTTTCTAAAGAGTCATCAGAATCCACCAGCGTCAACATTACTTAGGAGCTTTCCAGAAGTTCAGATTGTTGACCAGAAGTCCAGAAACAAATTTTCAAGGGAGATTGACACCTCCGGAACTTGATTCAACTACATTTAAGGTGACTGCAATGTACAATAAATTATAAGAATCTCTTACATAATCTTTTAAATCCTTCAACTCAGAGATTTTGAGTCTAACAGACAGAGGATATGGCCAAGTATTCAGTTAGCAACAAAAATTGAACTGAAATTTGAAGAAGCCTACTCAAACTATTGTAAAATGCTGGAAATGAAGAAATAGTTCTAAATTCATTCTACAAGACCAGCAATAGTCCAATACAAAAGCCAGAAACAAACAAAAAATTATAGGATAATAACCTTGAACATAAAGCCAAAAAAATTTAACAAAACACTAGCAAACAGAACCCAGCATCACATGGAAACATTCATGTTGACCACAATAGAATGAGATAGATGCAACGAATGCGAGCATGATTCAATATGTGTAAATTAATAAATGTGTTCTGCCATGTTAGCAAAATGGAGGGAAAAAACAATATCTTATTTCAATAGATACAGAAAGAAATTTATAAATCCCAATACCTTTTCATGAGGAAAATTCTCAACAAGTGGAAAAATGTATTTCCCACATATGACAAAAAATATACCTTTTGTGATGCCAAATCGAGAAAAATTAAAAGCTTTTCCTCTACAATTAGGTAAACAACAAGGACACTTCTATTCAGTATAGTCCTAGAGATCCTTGCCAAAGCAGTTAAATAAGAGGAAGAAGTAAAAGCATCCAAATTGGAGAGGAAATATTTAAATCATTGTTGCTCACAGATGACAGGATCTTATATAAAGAAAAAACTAAAAAGCTATTAGAAGTAATAAAACAAATTCAGTAAAACTGCAAGACATAAATCAATGTATAAAATTCAGTAACATTGCCAATACTAAAAATGAACTATTGAAATATAAGAAAAGCACCTTTATAGCTACAAAATAATTAGAATTGTCTGAGAGGTTTTGATGATCAGAACATGTATTATAAGGGGTACAGTTTTACTATGTAGTTGGGACCATCTTTGAACTCAGAATGTAGCCCAGGCTGGCCTCAAACTCACAGTGATCCCTAGCCTCACTTTCCCAAGTGCTGGGATTACACATATTTGTCACCACACCTGGCCACAAGGGGATTAGAGCTTCAAAACCAATTACTAAATAATACACTGCCATTAATACCATCAAAATATTCTCCCTTGTTTCACACACATTTATCTCATCATTCTGAAGCATTTTCTGAAGCATTCTGCCTTTTTCTGAAGCATTTCTATAAATCCTCCTTGATGTCTTTATAAATTCTGATCAAAAATATGGTGAATGCTGCTGCAGAGTGGTAGCAAGTAGAGGGCAGGCCCTGTGTTCTCACAGACACTGTGAGACAGTGTCTCAAAGACACTATGTTCTCATTCATCTGCTTCACTGGATTTGGCACTGTGTGATTTCTAACTCGTCACCAAAGTCGAAATGATGGAGGAAGGTAAAGATTTTTGAATTAGCTCAGGACGTCCAGGCTGTGAGGGACAGCACTAAAGACAAAAAGGAAAGAGTATTTCCAGAACGACTTAGATGGTGGCAAGAATGTTAAGTGTAGACCACATGATGGGGGCGGGTATTTTGAATGGGATTAATGACATTGTGACTTTTATTGTAATCACTTTTAATGAAACATTCACTACATTTTGTATTCTCCTTTCATATCATTTTAATCAGAATCTAATATAAAGTCTTGGTTTTCAGGAATACAAAGCTGATTTTACCAAGGTATTATTAATCTTTATTTCTGTATGAATAAGATTATTGATAAATTTGTTTAAAAAAGTGAAGACCAGAAAGATTCTTTGCACTGAGCAAAGAAGGAATTTCTAGGATCCTGCATAATTGCATACAAGTTTTTAAACTTTACTTTTTCCTTCAAAATGGTTAATAGGCATTAGATGAGGGGATGCTATAGATAGGATATGTCTTGGCTTTAAACAACTATTGGCAGAGTTGCAATATTTTATGGAAAAAAGCAGAGGTGTGAGCTAAATGATAGCATTATGTCCTTCACGAGAAATGAAATTGCAAGTGAGTAGATTGATGACAATGAGGCAAAATGATTTCAAAGATGCCACTCTCCTAAACTTTTAACTTTTCCTCTTTGATAGCTTATTTCTAGTCATGAAGTTTTTAAAGAATGGAAAGATTCTCTCATAACTGAGAAAACATTTTAGGACAAAACTGTAATGTAATAGGATATGAGGACATATTTCCATGAACTTTGAAGTGCCTAAGAGCTCCAGATCTGCCTCCTGGGGTTCCACGGTGTTTCAGGCAAAGTTCATCCTAGCTACATGCAGGAAGGTGCTGGACCACTTCCATAGCCGCACATAAAGCAGTTCTTTTGTTTCTTATGTTGAGTCCCACGTGTAATCTGTTTTTATTTGTTTTTAACAAAAACTCATTCTACTAAACAAATAGGCAGGAAAAAAGAAAACCTAGAACAACTGACTTAACGCAAACCTATAAAATTTAATACAAAATCTTTGATTCAGTTAATTATTTAGTGAGCACTTACAAAACACCATGCCAGGTATTGTACTAAGTATGTTACAAATAGCAACTTGTTTAATCTGTATGGCAGCCTTACAAGGAAAGTCTTTTACTCTCATTATTTTGACGAGGGAGCTGACAGGGAGAGACCCTTTGTCTAAGATCACATCACCTATACCGTGTCTTATGGAGTCTAGTTATGGCATCCTTGTTGTTAATCATCACCCTCTGCTGACTCTGCAGAACACTTTAGGATCACAACAAAAGGAAAATTTTACTTTTTAGCACTGACGTGCATATCTATGCTGATGGCAATGACATTTCTGCTCTGGAGCATACTGTCAAGTTTGGAAATGTTCATACACTGACAGTCTTTCAACCAAAAGCATTGGAGACCATGGCTGGTAGGAAAATTGTGCAACATACGATATTGTTGAGTGTAACAGAAATATCATGTCTGAATCAGAGAAGATATGTGAAGTCAAAAATAATCAACATGTCTCAATACTTGAAGAACTAAAGGTAAAAGAATGATTAGATACATGCTACACTGTCAGAAGACTGAAATTAATCTGATAGTCAATATTTTAAGAAGAATATGACAAGTAAAAATCTCCTATAGCTACTTCAAAGCAGTGCATTCTGAGACACTCATTGTGTTACTAAAACCTAGTGACCTTCTGATGGTATTGTGATACGAAAAAATTTCTGCTGTGTGCAGGAAGCTGGATTAGATAATTTGTAAGTTTCCTTCTAAATATTACATTCTATATTTCTGTGTTTATTTTTCTGCAGGCATGCTGAGAAATTGATATGGCAGTCAATGAGAGTTTTTGCTTGAATAAATATTTCAAATTCTAACCCATGTTTCTCAGGAATTCTATTGTATCTCCTTTCTTCAGCACTTTCAAATGCTTATTTAAAATTGAATGAAATCCACAAGAGCAGTCGCTATCTAATTGCATAATTGCTGCATTTTGGTGTAGCACTAGTGGAAAGAAATGGCTCGATATCTTGAGATTTCAGCAAAAAAATTGCTTAATAAAGAATCTAGATTCAAATAATTGTTTACTTAAAATTGAAATTTACTGAAAAACCTCAAACACTGTTTCCTCCTTACTACTGCCACATAATTAAATAATTTCACAATTAATTACTTTCAGGAGAGATAATTTGTTTTCATTAAAATATGTAAATATGCATCCCTCGCTGTGCTTTTTTCTCTTTATTCCTAATGCTTTCTCGCCCACTGTTACACTGATGTTCCATGATCAAGCATTCTAGCATAGACTTCAAATCAGAGCCTAGGTCAGCCTTTATTTTCCAGCCTTAGAGAACTTTTTTTTTTTCCTTGCAACATAGCTTCTTCTGCCACAGGCACCTGCAGTTATTTCTCAGAGCAACTTCAGAATTTAATGAATTGCTCTTTCTGCCTCTGTTTCCCACAGTCTTTAGTTTTTAGGACTCATTTTTGTCCTCTGACATTGTGGATATAAAAGCACATTAATCCAAGGCAATTCAAAGACTAGTGAGTGAAAGGGTTGGGGGCAGAGACTCTATTTCTCAGATTATTTAAATAAAATTAGGATAGAGAAAATAATTTAGTAGAACCAAGCTAATAAACATGGATGGTCTGCTATGTGTAAAATGCAATGTGTACAGTCCTGAGGCATGAAATAAATAATTAGAAGTCTTGACAGAACTTTTCTTATCAGAACTAAACCCACAATGTTTGTATAAAGGAGAGAATGTTCATATAGAGAAAGGCAACAGGATGAAAGGAAGGAGTTTTTTTATTCTGTGTCTTCAGTATAATCTTAAATTTTCACTGCAAACATCAAATCAAGTTATGGAAGGAAAAAGAAATCATCAAATTTGTTCTTGGATCCCACTTGTGTAATGAGATATTATGACCTTTAAAAGGACTATCAATGAATGAGAAATGAACTAAGGAAAATAAAAATGGAGAGCACAAGGTCTAAACCTGGAAACTCAGCTTGAGAATTCAGATCTTGTCATGCAGAGTGACTGTTTAAAGCTGCAGGTCCTGTCCACTGCAAAGGCTGCCTGAGAAAGTTTCCCTCTTCCTTTGAAGGATCTGAATGAGTTGCAAGGCAGTCTTTCCAGGCTTTCTAGCTGATCTTGATTTCCACTGAGTAAACAAGGCTTATAGACAGATGTGGAAGTGCCACTAAAGACACATTAGGAGTGTGGACTAGCTATAGGCTAGCTAACTACATTAAATACGACATTGAAGAAAGATTGACCTTTTGGTGAGTTGTTCCCCCTGCCGTGAAATGCACATATGCACACTTTTGGGGAACCATTTCTCTAGGAATCAGAATAATCCTTGCTATTTTCCTCAATTATTTATGTTCCATTGGACAAGTTGCTTGGTAGTCAGATATTCTATACTGAAATCTTCTCTTTTTTGGTCTTTAATTTTTACTGTACACACTAAAATGATTCTCTGAAATTGCATGAGAAGAGTATGGTATAATGCAAATGCGGTAAGATGTTATTTGATAAAAAGATTGCAAGAATCTTTCAAAAGAATTAAATGTTTAAACAAATGTGCTTATTACCAAGTATTGAAATCACTACATGGTACTAAAACTGATTTGTTTTAATCATTTCATGTTTAAAAACTGACTGTAATGAAGAAGAAAATCACAGTAGCAGAGGGAATGCTACACTACTAAGTGCAAACAATGTAAATTAAGACCTTTAGCTTTTTGTGCTTTTTTTTTTTTGCTTTACACAGAACTGTTTTTAAGGAACCTAATCATTTGGTGGTTTCTAATTTGTTTTCCAAGTTCCTTTTCCTGGGTTAAGCCCTCTATCCTCAGGCCTTTAAAATGAAATGCTAACAGACCATTAACTGCTGTGGCACTCAGAGGGCTCTCCATTAGAGCCTCTGCTTTGTTAATTAAAGAGACGTCATCAAGGCAGCCAGGGTCTGAAGCATGACCTACCTTTTTAGATCAGTTTGCAAGTGTCTCTTGCCTACTTTATGTGCAACTTAACTTTTAAATAATGCCCGGGAAAATATGAAAATTCTTCACCTTCCCCATACCTACTGGATTCATAAGAATAGATATCCAGAAATGGAACAGAGAGGATTCTCATTTATTTTATGTCATTAGAAAAGATAATCTTGTAAAGTAAATGTTTTTGGCAAACAAAGCTTTTTGAGCTAACTATATGAGACAAAAATTATCCAGTGTAACATGTTATATATTTTATTTCTAATAATTTGTTTTATTATGTAATAAACATATAATGCATAAAAAACAAATGTTTACTTCAGTAAAATATTACATTCTCCTCTAATAAACTACTCCTTTACCAAGTCAGGACATACAACATGCATACAAAACTCCTGAAAATAAATACTAGATTGCTTTTCACAGTAAACATTTCTTTAGATTTTTTTAACCCTGATATGCCTGGCTATTTTCTTTGCTAGTTTCTAAAGATAATCAGGCATTAAGTATTCATTTTTGTCTTTAATTTCTTATTAAGTCAATATTATTTTTAGACTCCTTGTAACATTATTTCATTCTTTTCATTCATTTATAGTGCTCTATTATTTGAATATATCACAATTTATGCATAATACCAGAGTTTAACATTTTAGTTGTTTTTATATTCAGTGAACTGTAAAACTGTATAGCTTGCTATGCCTATGTGTATGGTATTCTACTTTCTTTTCAGCTACATACAGATGTAAGTATATGTAGGCAGAGTAATTTGTTCACCAGCGAGACACTTACTTTTCCTAAAGAGGTTATAACAGCTTTCAAAGCCATCAATGAAATATAATGTTCTCACTATAACATACTCTAGTCAAATTTTTCTATTTTTCACTTCTTCATTTAAGCTAATATGGAGTGTGGATAATAGCATACCAAAAATTTAATTGCACTCCCTTAATTATTGTTATATTAGAATGACCTTTAGTGCATTTATTTGTCATTGGATTATTTGTTCAGTCCAAGTCTTTTCTCCATCTTGTTATTCATTTGCTTATCTATCTCATATTAATTTGTATACATTATTTTACCTTATGAAAGCTCTTTTAAATTAAAATAAATTTAAATTTGTATGTATTAGAAATCTTCATTTGCATTACATGGTTTAAGCTTTCACTCTCTTAATGGTGTCTTTTGGTAAGTACTTTAATGGAGTCAATTTTATTAACATTTTTATGCATGTTTAGAAGCATATAGTTCTTTATATTTCATTTACAAAATTTATGCATCTCGAGATAATACAAACCTCTTACTTTTTAAGTTTTCTAAGAAATTTCTTATATTTTTCATGTTATTTCTGGTTTTGTTTCTTATATTTCCCAATTTCATGTTTTATCTTGCATGCTTAGGTCTGTAACTCATAAGAAAAAAGTTTAATAGTATTAAATAAAAATGCAATTTCTGAAGTTCGTTTCATATAAAGATGCATAATTTTCCTGGATGCATTTACAGTAAAATATGCTCTCCTCTCTACCTTAACATGTTACTTTACAAAAGATCAATGTATGTGTCAGATTTTTTTGAGCATGTTTCATTGTCTGTTCCTATACCAATGTTATACTGTCTTAATTACACCATATCACATCCCCCACGTTTTTCTCCTAGCATATCTTGGTCGAAATCAGTCTTTCAAGTTCCAAAAATAAAACTTCTTGTTGGATCTTAGGAGTTGCAATGATTTGAGGAAAATTAGTGTTCATTTAGCATTAGTATTCTGATATATAATCACATAATATTTGATCTGTATTTATATGTTTTGTTAATGTCTCTCATTTTAGATATTCTCCTTTGTGGCCCGGAGCATAAAGTTTATTCCTGAGTAATTTAAGTCATTTGATCCATAAAGTGACTCATATATAGAAGCAGACAAGTCTATATTTAGTTTTTTTAAAATATGTTCACTCACATTTAGAGATGAATTTGATTCTTACAGTTTGAATTTGTCCCAACAACAATATCATATTGTCTACTAATTCCCTCATATAATTCATAGTTTTTTGGATTTTCTATGATCAACATCAGACTTGTGAAAATCATTTGTGAATAATGATGATATTTTTCTACTCCCCAAATATAGTATCTATCAATCTTTGTTATCTATTGCCTAATGCATTGCTTAGGTCTCCACCTACCTGTGCTGATTAAAACTATTACAAATATATTCACTTTTCTTTGCCTAAATATCATTGGAAATTTTTTATATTTTATGAAGAACCATAGAATTGGCACTTTTTTATAAAGGAAAATTTCCCTTCCCTTTTTTATAAAGAAAAATTTCCAAGAAAGGAAAATTCTTGGTTTTCTAAATGTTTGAAGCATGACTGGATGTTGAGTTCCATTAAAATTTTTCTTCATTTTTTGATACAGCTGTTTCATTTTTCTCTCATAATCCATTAATGCAATGAGCAACATTGATCATCTAATGCTAAATCACATTCATTTTTCTGACTATACCCATCTTATAATGAATGATATGTACTATTTTTGCCTTGCCACACTTAGTTTGTTAATTGCACCTAAAGTTTCTGCATCTATGTTCATATAATTTTTAATCTATTTTCTTCTTCTTACAGTTTCTATAGAGTTTTATGTTGTCGATGCTATCCTACATTAACTTAATTACATGCAAGGAGCCACTTTTTTCTGTGTTCTGAAAAATAAATGTAATTGAAATGCATTCTTACATAGATGTTGGTTCAAAAACATTTGTAAAGACATTTTAGACATAGTTTGCTTTGGAAAAATGTTTTTAATTACTGAGTCAGTTCTCTCAATGGTCACTGAACTATTGGTAACTATTCTTTGTTTAGATATTCCACTCATTTTTTTAAAGAAATGTGCCCATTTAACTATTTAAAAATCGAACCTATTCTTCCACAATATCTTATAAAATATCTGTTTAAAAGTCAATGCTAATCCTTGTTACTATGCAGTAATGATATTTGTTCTGCTACTTTTATTTTTCCCTGTATTTATTATTTATGTCTTATCTAAAAGCCAGCTGCTGTTAAATCAGTCTTGTTATGTTGACAATTTTAAATGCATTATTTTTCTTACTTTTTAATGTTTATTTAGTATGCCATTCTCTTTTTTAACTTACTGAATTTTGTCATTGTTTCTTTTTAGTGAGGATATTTAGTTCACTAATGTATTTTATTTTTTATCATTCAAGTAACTAAATTTAAAGTTTTACTTATAGCCAAAAACTGTAAACAACCGAATGTCCATACGAACTTGGATAGGCATATCCTGCTATAGAAAAGATTATTCAGCATAAAATACAATATACTACTGATGCTCATAAGAGCACAGATGATGCTGAGATAAGTTATGTTGAATGAAAAAAAGCTAGAAAAGACAGAATAACTATGCTTGAGTCTATTCATATGAAATTTAAGAACAGGCAAAACTAATCTGAGATGATAGAATCAAAACAATGGTTGTCCATTATGGAAATGTTCTACTATTTTGATTGTGATAGTGGTTGCATGAATTTATACATTTGTCAAAATGCATTGAGTTGCAAACTTAAAATCAGTGCCTAGCTGTGTCGATGAAAGTTTACTTAAATATAAAATATTATTAGGGAAGAACATGAATTACATATTATGTTACAATAATGTAATGCACATAGGCAAGAGTTACCCAGATTTACAATGCTGTCTGCTCTCACATGTAACTTTTTGTTTATATTATGGCACTATTCTGTATTTTAATTTGTTGTTCCTGATCTATAACAGAGTGGGAAATAAAATACTAAGCTTGGGAATTTAGGTGAATGAAAGTCAGCCTCTGAATGCTTTTAGTAATATATTTAGTAAATTAGAATTCTTACTTGCTAATGTGTAGGTGCTTTGTTGTTTTCTAGAAAATATGATTACTTAAGATGGCAAATAAGTGTACTATTGTACATCTTCCAATATGCATATATGAAATATATCACTTGTGTAACAATAAAAACAATAAACTACAGAAAGAAAACTGAACCTCCTGGATACAAGATGGTATGAAAATGTTTATTAGACTGAAAGAATTAGTTTTACACTGTTTAATAATTGAATATTTTAACTATTCTTTTTCAGATTAAGAAAGTTGTGACTCCACTCCCTACTCCTTTGAATTCAATAGGAGATAATTTATGATTTATCCTGAGATTTCCCCGCAGGTATGATTGACTTTATTTTTGTCTTTATTAGGAACTGTACTTAAGCAGTGCTATTTGTCACCTAAGAGGCCTTATCTTTTAAGAGATGTTTATGCTGGTATCTCCAAAAGTATGAGGACAGTTTGAAGGATTCTTGTTTCATATTTATTTGTTCACTTTTCAGTGTCAAGTTAGGAGTATTGTGTATTTAACAAAATAGACTGATACTATTTAGGTTTTTTAAATTGCTGGTTTGGGATTGTGTGTGTGTGTGTGTGTGTGTGTGTGTGTGTGTGTGTGTGTGTAAGTTCATTTAAATGTTTTTTCCAACTCTGAAATCCAGATGTCACCTTTAGAAAAAGAATCTAGATGTGTCCTTGAATAACAAGCAAATTCTTGATTTTGACTCTACCCTAAATGCTGTCACCATTTTACCTAGATAAAATTTCCAAGTACAAAAAACCTCACCAGATGACTGGTATGGAAACTTCTTTCACATCCATGTGCTTCTTCATCTCCAATGGTTCTTGCAGGTGCATGGATCGCCTCAACTTGGCTTAAGGTTAAACCTAGCTCAGAACAGTAGAAATCGGATTCATTTGCTGTGAAGAGACTTCATGTGTCAGCATTTTCTATTACTTTGTCACTGACTTATAATACATTCCCAGAGTGATTTGGGTCTTTTTTTTCCTGAGCAAAGAAGAAAAATGAAAATGGGGGAGACCTTGATATTCATTATTATGCAGCTTTAACTTTGCAAAACATAATTTATAGCCAAAAATCTCCCTTTCTGTGTTATGTGCCACTTCAGATGTCCAATGCTAAACAGAAAATGTTATAAAAATGTCTGTGCTCAATCTGATGATTTCAAATGCTTGAAAATAAAGTAAAAATCTGTTGCACATGCTGGTGCCACTTACAGGGAACATTTATTTGTCAGTGATTTTATTCTTACCCCCAGTATGTGGTCTTATGATTTTCAGGTATATGTTCTAGAATTTTGATTGTCATATCTTTTTATAGTCACTGATAGTTCATTAACTCTTCTTTAGTTTCTGTCTCTCCCCTTCTATCTGTATACGTCGTGCTTTCCCTATGGTTCAGATCAATTCAAGAAGTATTAAGAGACAAAATGTTATCTGAAGATATGAGAGAAATTCAATCAATTAAAAATATCACTTCAAAGGATAATATAAGCTATTTGCTCTATCTTGGGCAACATATAGTATTTAAATTTTTAAAAAGAGCTGGGTATTGTGGGACACACCTATAATTCCAGTACCTATGAAGGTGAGGCAGAAGGCTTGCAAATTCAAGCCTAGCCCAAGCAACTAAGTGACTTAATAAGATCCTGTCTCAAAATTTAAAAATGTGTTAGTTATGAAGCTCTATGTGAAGAACCTGGGTTTAATTCCTATCATCACAAAGAGAGAAAAAAACCAAAACAAACAAAAAAGCAGAGTAGTAAGTCAAAGAATGTTATAGAAAGAGAGACATCAGTCTTCCTTTCCAAGGGATATTAAGGGTTCATGTTGTTATCTTTCCAAAAAGGCCACATTGTGTCTCTCTTTAGTATTGTCCCCTTCCACACCACTTGAAAGAATTGACCAAAGCTCTACAAACCTGATATAAACCTTTAACAATCAATCGGGATCCTTTGGCTGAATCCAAATTCCTTGTTTTAGTAGTCAATCTTCTAACCTAAATCAAAATCACTACTGCATGAACCTCAACGTATATCATTTATCAGCTTAACAATTATCAATTAATATTGTATTTATTGTTTTATGTTCCTTATTTTAAGACCCCAATGAACCACCACCCTCAATTTCACTCAGACATTCTCTTACTTGTTCAGTCAAACATCTACAATTCTTCATGGGGGAAGAGGAAAGGACATGCAAACATGTTCATTGAGTAAAGAGTTTAGACTATAAGTAGTAAATATTTATGTTCATTATGCTATTATAAGATAAATAGGAAGTATCAAACAAAAAGAGGAAAAAGCAGAAGTCATACATTTACATCATTCATTCTCTTATGTCTTCAGAAATTTTACTTGCATCAGCTAAATGAGAGTGATCCTTAGAAACTGTATTCTACATCTATCGTATAACTCCTTTCAAGGAGAAAGACAGAGAGAGAGACAGACAGACAGACAGACAGAGACAGACAGACAGACAGATGACAGAGACAGAGAGAGAGAGAGACAGAGAGACAGAGAGACAGAGACAGACAGACAGACAGATGACAGAGACAGAGACAGAGAGAGAGAGAGACAGAGAGA
The DNA here is from genome assembly GCA_004027295.1 of Dolichotis patagonum. Lineage (NCBI taxonomy): Eukaryota > Metazoa > Chordata > Mammalia > Rodentia > Caviidae > Dolichotis > Dolichotis patagonum. The sequence continues at coordinate 18,539 of PVJX010006852.1, forward strand.
CAGAGAGACAGATGACAGAGAGACAGAGACAGAGAGACAAGGACAGAGACAGAGACAGAGAGAAAAATCAACAAGAATAGAACAAAATAGATCACTCTTTGTGAGCCACAAAAGAAAGAGACATCCTAAGTCTACATTGCCAAATCTCTATCTCATACTAAAAATACATAGTCAATAAAATCTAAAGGAACCCCGGGGATGAGGAGCCTTTGAGTATTTGCTTTACCAAGAAAATGTGAGAGAAGGCTTAGACATTGTCTGGAATTTAAAGGGTGAATGGGATTCAAATGACCAACCTCAAGAGGAAAAGGTCATTCGAAAGGCAGCAAAAAGTCAACTAAATGGCAAAGTCACAACTCAGAAACACGTGATCTGAACTGTGTTCACAAGTTGCTTCTTCGGTGTACAGCTGGATGGAGTCCATGTAACTTTTGCATCCACATGCCTTCATTCCAGTCTGCAGTCATCTATAACTACTTCATTTAAAGCAACCCAGTTTTCCATGAAATGAGATTCACACATCTCAGTGTACATCTCTCTGAGTTTGGACAAATGTCTAACTTTATAGGATCATCTCCCCAATCAAGACAGAATATTTCATCATTTCAGGAGCTGTGCAGTTCTACTTTCCACATAATCTTCACCCTTTAGCACATATTAGCCACTGAGACTGATTCCAAGCGCTGAAATAAAAAGTGTACTTTTTCTAATATCTGCAATATGCTTACTGATACTATGTGTATTTTTTTAACCAATTTCAGAAAAAAGAGCTAAACTATTCAATTATATTGTCTGTTTTTCTTGCTAATTCTCTTGGTTTTTGCTTTGTACTTCTTATAGCTCTGTTACTAGGTACATATAATTTTGGAATATCTCTCAACATATTTCTTTCTATGGAATTATTCCACTTTGCATTAAAAATGCCATCAGATTATACCAAGTAAATATTCTCTCTTACAGTCCACGCTGATATTCAATTAGCAATACAAACTTTACTGTGATGATTATTTACATGGCCTATGGTTTTCCATTCTTTTAGCATAAGTGTCTTTAATCTTTTTGAGGTATTTAAATTTAAAATAGATTTCTTGTAGATAATGTGTAGTTGAGTCCTATTGTTACCCAGCATAGCAATCTGTGATATTTCATTTCTCTTTAACACATTCACAGTCAGTATGTTTATCCATATTATCTTAATTTGTCTTTTAATAGATTTATTGGTTACTCATGTACTGATTACTTTTTAGGTTAATTGAATTTATCAAAAATTTAATATTTTATTTTTTGAATTTTTAGTTGATTGCTCTAGATCAGATGGTGGACATGTTCCACACAGGACCAATTAATAAATATTTTGAATTGATTTGTTTGTTTATTTATTTATTTTTGGCGCCAGGAATTGAACTCACAACCTCGTGCTTGCCAAGCAGGTTCTGAGCTATATCCACAGCAGTATTTTTATTTTTGTAAACTACACATTTCTTTTCATTTATTTATTTCTCAACTATTTAAAAACTCTAAAATATGTTTGTTTATGAGTTGTAAAAAAGCAGTTATTAGTTCAGACTTGTTTTATGAGCTCTAACTTATTGACCTAAACTTTTTGTGGTAAAAAGGCATATACATGAATTATAAAAATGTTTTTGGCTTTTGTTTATTTGAAAATATATTTATTTCATCATTTTGACTGTTTTTACTACTGGAAAAATTCCAAGAGAAGTGGTCCTTTATTTTAGATTTTCTAAAATGTAATTATATTTGACCCTAGTCTTTATTTTTCTGATAAAAATGGGAAGCATAATTCATATTTTTCTGTTTCTTGCTTTGGTTTTACTCTATGAATAATGAGTAATTCTATCTTTTTTTGAAAACATCTGTTAGTTATGAAACATAAATATACTAAGTCATCTGGAAATCCAAAGCACTGTAACTTACTGTTCAGTTCATTGGTTTCTTCATTTTACATTTCCCATTTTTGTGTAATACTTATATATGATGATGTATTTTAATGCTTAGCTTCTATGATATAAACTTCATTTATAAATATAAAAGTGGAAAATACTGAGGCATTTTATTACATTTCATACTTTTAAAAATTTTGATCTTTGATGAAAATTTTCTACTTGAAATGAGTTATCAATTGTCATATAACCTATAACTTATTTTAAAAAATAACAGTACAAGCAAAAATTATTTATCAACAAATATTTTTACATTGAACCAAACCTTATTACAGTAATAAAAAAGTCTTCTGATGTTTCCCAATATTTCATATTCCCAATAAACATTTTATTTTTTAAGGTTTTATTTTGTCCAAACATAGATCAGCTCTCCAAACAATCTGATCCTCCTCTGTTTCTACAAAATAGAAGTGCTTGGCTTGTGTTTACTATTCTATTCCAATGTATTTTGGACTTCTCTCCATATTTTGAGATACAAATTTTAATAGAAGTTGTTTATTGCATATTCTCTCTCTATTGTGAGTTGAGCTGATTGCTTTCTGAACGTTCAACAATCTAGTATTTAAGGTATAAATGCTATGTGGCCAAAAAGAAAAATACTGCTGAATTGGCTTTGCTGATACTTCCTTTAAAATTTCCACATCTATGTTCACAAGAACTGTAATTATTTTGTTACAATTGCAATGTTAGATATTGTTATGAGAATTATGTTGATCATATAAAGCATGTAGAAAAGCTTTGCTTTACCTCCTCTGTGGATGGTCTTAGGTAAAAATTGATAATTTTATTTCTCTCTTTAAAAGAATGGTATGAGCTTTATTCAGCTTTTCTGCTAATTTGTGTATTTTATGAGTACATGTTTGTAGCACAGAATCATGCATCCCTCCTAGGAAATTGGCACATACCACATGTCAGTTATTTTTTTAAATATTCTTTCCTTCTCATCCTTTACTCCTTCTTCCATTTCTCAATCCCCTTCCCCTTTACTTTTTGAAAGGATCTGACGCTCTAGTTCCTATCATTAATCTTTTATTTTGCCTATTTATGTTTTACATTTCTCTTATAAAGAAACCATAAAATATTTAACCTTATTTATTCTTAATATTGATTCAAGGTACATCTATTTTCCTACAAATAACTCAAATTCACCCATCCATATGGCAGATTCGTACCTCATTGTGTATTAATAGTACATTTTCCTTTATTCATCTGTTGATGGACATATGAATCACTTCTAAAACTTAGCTATTGTGAATCATGTGTTACAAAATGGCTATGCATATAACATTATTATATGATGTCTGTAATTCCTTTGCAAAGATACATAACAAGAGAATAGTGGCAGCAAATGCAATTTCTAGTTTTACATTTTCTTTTGTATCAGGAATTGAACTCAGCACTTGCACTTGCATTAACTTCAACAATGATTGTACCAGTTTACTTTCCTATCATTATTGTGGAAGAGTTCCTTTTTCTCTGTAGACTTGTCAGCATTTGCTATTATTTGTCAGCATTTGTTATTTTGTTGATGATAGCCATTCTTTCTGGAGGAAGAAGGAATCTCATTGCTATTATAATTTGGCCAATGATATTGAACATTTTTGCATGTGTTTTATTTTATTTTTTATTAATTTTTACTTGTTTTGAAAAACATCTGTTCATTTCAGCTGCCCAATTTTTATTGGGTCTTTTATTTAGAGGTGTCTAATTTTTTGACTTACTCATATATTCTAGATATTAATCTTCTATACAAGCAATAGGTGACACAATTTATTTTCCCATTCTGTAGATTGTCTCTTCAGTCTGTTGGTTGTTTGTTTTGTGGGCTCTATTTAAACTGGTAGGATTGTGTGTGTGTGTGTGTGTGTGTGTGTGTGTGTGTTGGGAGTTGAACTTATACCTTGTGTTTGCCAGGCAGGCACTGTACCACTGAGCTATATCCAGAACCCCACTGATGTGATTCTATTTGTTGATTTTTGGTACTATATCCTATGCAACAAGGTTTTTGTTGAGAAAGTCCTTGGTATAAACCTATTTCATCCTCTTTCCTGTTTAGTATTAACATTTAGATCTTTGATTCATTTTGATTTAATTTAGCATATGGAGAAAGACACAGTTGTACCTCAGTTCACTAACTTAATTTGTTTTGTAGTTCTGGGAATTATGCTGTGTAGGTGTTTGTGCAAGTGAGATGACCATAGTCTGATATAGTCTTTGCAAACAGAAGCAAAATTTTTCCAGATTCTTCTGTTCAAAAACTTAATTATTTGTGAACAGGATTCTATGAATCAAGGTATTACTGTATGTCTCTAGATTCAAATTTTTTGCTTGTGAATAGTAAGTTTCCCTAGTGCCATGTATTAAAGAAGATATCTTTCTCAGCACTATTTGGAAGAGGTTATCTTTCTTCAAGTGTGTGTTTTTGATCCCCTGGTCAAAGATCAAATAACTGAATATACCTGGGGTTGTTTCTGCGCTGTCTATTGTGTTCCAATGACTGAAATGTCTGTTTTTATGCTAGTACCATACTGTTTGTATTACTGCAGCTTTGTAGTATAACTTTATGTCCAGGATTGTGATGCTTCTGCTTTGCTTTTGTTAACCAAAGTTCCTTTGGCTATTGTGACTTTCTTCTGCTTCCATGCAAGTTTCTGTATTGTTTTGCTCTAGCTGTGGAGAATGTTGTTTTTATTTTGATTGAGATTGTGTTAAATCTGTATATGAGTTGTAGAAATATGGTTATCTTATCAATAATGGTTCTGTATGTCCAAGAATAGGGGCTATCTTTCCCTTTTCTAATGTCCTCCTGGATCTCCATTTACAAGATATTACAGTTTTCATCATAGAGGTCTTTCACTCTCTTGGTCAGTGTAATTCCTCAGTATTTAATTTCTCTAGTTGCTATTGTGAATGAAATTGTTTTCCTGTTGCTTTTTTCTTACAATTTGTTGCAGTCTGTTTGCAAGTGTCTTGTTGATAACTTTTGTATCTATATTCATGAAAGACATGGGGCTGTATTTGAAGAGCATGTGTATTTTGCAGTTTCTGTATGTATTATTCTACCAACATTTTCTGCACCTTTTATTATGGTTACTAACAAAAATGTATTAACATTTTAAATGTAACTATACACTTGTCTTTATCCCAGTGTATCTTGTTTTGCACATTTTAAACTTGTTACTGGTATAATAGCCTATGGTTTACAAAAAGTCCCTCATTTGCATTAATGTCACTCTTTACAGTATTTGTTGATATAACATTATTTTTCCCCAGGTTTATATAGCCATTCTATTTTCTTAGACTTACTATTCATATGACATACATGTTTTTATTATTTTATTTTCAATTATTTGTAGATTATGTAATTGGGCCTAGCTTTTTAAAATCCAGACCAGTAATCTCTGATTTGGGTATGAATATTTAGCACCTTCACACTTAATATTTCATTATGTTAATCTGTTTAGTTTTAACAATTTACTAATTTTTTTTATCTCTCTTATTGGTTTTTAATTGTTGTTTCAGTGTTATCTCCCTGTTTATTTAATAGGATGAACTGCTACATTTTGTTGTTTTTCTCCAGTTTCTTATTCATGTTTTGGACCATAATTTGTCATTAATTAGTCTAAGGTTTACAGTATGCATCCTTATCTGACTATAGTCCAATTTGTAATTATACAGTATTGAGTTAGAATACATAAACTTTAAAAAAATATATCATCACCTTTGAATTTCTATCCTTTGTGCTTTTGGTATTCTCTAAATTAGATAAATAAAATTTTAAAAACTTCCAAGTACTGGGGCATATTGTTCAATTAGCACTAATTCCCTAAGGTGTCTAAGAGAAAAAATATTTCCAGCTACTTTGAAATGTATAAGTTGTGTGTGAGTTAAATCAGTTTAACTATGATGTGCATGTGTGCATCTGTGTGTGTGTGTGTGTGTGTGTGTGTGTGTATGCAGGTAAGGGAATGCATGGTTGCATGGTTTATATTCATTCTGAGGGTCAATGAATTTTCTAGATCTATGAATCGGTTTTCTTTAATCAAATTTCATTTTCAAAATGACTACCAGTTGTCTTTTTCTACATGGAGTCTCATTACATATAACTTAGACTCCTTTTATATTTTTTTCACAGATCACATTGCTTGTTAAGTCTTTTTAAGTTAAAGAATTTATTTTGAGGTGATTATAGATTCACATGAAGTTTTAAAAGATTGCAGAGGTTCTGTTTACTCTTCAACTGATTTCCTCAAATATCTTGCAAAACCATAGTCCAAAATCACAACCAGAATATTAATATTGACACAAATACACAATATTTTCATCACCTTAGGACTCTCCCACTAATTTACATCCATGTCCCAGTCCTCTACAAGTGTCACACCAGGCACTCATTAATCTATTATCATACCTGTGACTTTCTAATTTCATGAATATAATATAAATAAAATATACAATATTGAACCTTTCAGGATTGACATTTTCCAGTTAGTGTAATTTCCTGGAGATTTTCCTCTAGGTTCTTCAGTGTGTTAAGAGTTCATTCTCCAGTGATGGTGAACATTTTAAAGCTAAGTGCCCACACTGAAATCCAAAGCCCACTTATTTATTGCAAAGTGTCAACAGTACAATCAAATCTGGATGCTGAGATTTTAGTTTAGAAAAAACAACTTATACATTAACATTCTTTGTCTTAAAAGAAAAGCCATATGCATGCCTGGGGTTCACCGCCACTGTAGCAATTTATGTATTTCTATGTTGTTTTCCATGGTAAAGGGACATGAAGATGTTTATACATTCACCTAGCCAAGTTAATAGTTTTAATTTTCTGATAATTACAAGCAAAGTGTCTATAAATATTCACATATATTTTGGGGGGACATCTGAACCTAAAATTTCAATTCCTTGAATAAATCCCTAAAAGTGTAATTGATAAACATTGTACAGTAATTATATGCTTAAGTTTTTAAGAGATGGCCAAATTGTTTTACAGTTTCTTTTTCATTTCCATCAGCCAATTTTCAGAGGTTCTGCTTTTTCACACCCTAATCAGTAATTGATATTGTCATTGTCTTTTTTAGCTAGTCTGAAAAATGTATACTGGTATATCGTTATGATTTTAATTTACACTTCCCTAATGCCTAAAAATGTTGAATATATTTTCACTTGTGTATTTGCCACTTTTCTATACTCTTTAGTAAAATTTATATACTCTTTAGTATACTCTTTAGCGAAGAGTTTTATAAACTCTTTAGTAAACATGTCTCATCATGTTTCTTGCCCATTTTTCTAGTACATTCTTTTACTCATAAATTTTGAAAGATGTTTTTGTAGTCTTTATACTAATTCATATAGTGTCACACACATCCATTGCAGGTGTTTTCTTCCAGTCCTAGCTTTGCTTTTCATCTTCCTAGTAGGACATTTGTGGAACAAAAGACTTAATTGCAGTTAAATTCAATTTATTTACTTTTTTCCTGTTATGTGATTTGGGGTCAAGTTAAAGAATATATGGATTTACCTTGGATTTTGAAAAATTTGTCCTGTGTAATTCGCAAATGTATTACTGTTTATGTTCTACATTTTCTGAGACTTATTTGAATTTAAATTTTTTTTCTGTTTGTTTGTTTGTTTGTTTGTTTTTGTCTTTTTGTAACAGGGTCTCCTATGCAGTTCAGGTTGCCTTGGGCTCACCATGTAGCCCAGGCTGGTCTGGAACTTGCAATGATTCTCTTACCCTCAGCCTGCCAAGTGCTGGGATTACAGAAGTGCAACACTCTGCCCAGCTGAATTTAAATTTTTAAATGATACTTACGTAAAAGTTTATTTATTTGTTTATTATTTTTAGATTTCCAGATACTTCAGCAACAGTGGTCAAAAGGTTTACCCTTGAATCTAGGGAGCCAAGGCCCTGCGAGGGCGTCAGGGCCATGTAAGGTGAGTGCCATCGCACTGGTGCTGGCCTGGGGAGAGTTGCGACCATGGCTCCCAATGGTTGAGTGCCCGCCCAGCTCCCTAGGACACTAGACTGGGCTCAGAAGGTTTTGCAGACCTGAGTGGACCATGCCCAGTGACTTCCTTTCAGTCCAGGGAGCCAGGGCCACGTGAGGGAAGTTTCAGCCTGCCAGTACTGGCCCAGGGACAGTTTAAGACCATCGCTTCCAGAGGTTAAGTGCTTGCCCAGCTCCCTAAAACAATGGACTTGGCTTGGGAGGTCCTAATGGCCTGATGGGGCCACACTCAGCGACCTTCATTCAGTCCCAGGAGCTGAGGGCACAAAAGGTGATTTCCAACATGCCCAGGGGAAGCTTTGGAACATTGCTCAAAGCACAAAAATATGGAAAAATGACAAGACAAAAGACCAAAATGCAATCTCAAACTTCCAGCCCATACCAAGAAAGCCTAGGAGCAATGCACATAGAAGAAAATATAAGACATACATGTGAAATGCCTGAAATGTATCAACTGAAATAAAGAAGCAACTTGGGGAAGCTATAATGAAACTCAAATCTGAAATAATCTCCCAGGTAAAAGAAGAAATGATAAAAGTAGTGAAAGAAATACTAAACACATGTAAAGAAGACACAGTTAAAAACATTAGAGGAACAAAGCAAACAGAGTTCCTGAATGAACAGTATAAGAAACAAAACAGAATGCATGAAAAGCAGATTGAAAGAGATATACAGGAAACTAAAAATTCTATTGATATTTGCCAAAACCACCTCAATGAAAGTGAAGATAGAATTTCAGACCATGAAGATAAGATCGCAGCTAATGAACAGGAAAGAAAAATTCTTTTAAAAATAACAAGGAATTAGGAAATATCAATTCAACAGCTGCAAGATGATGCAAAGAAAAACAAATAAGATTAATAGGGATAAGTGAAAAAGAAGGAGGCAACACAAATGATATCAAGAGGCTATTTATAGAAGTAATAGCTGAAAATTTCCCAAACATGAGAATGGAAACTTAAGCACATGGATTAGTGAAGCATATAGAACTCCAAATAGCCATAACCAAAATAAAACTACACCCAGACATATAATAATCACCACCCCAGAAATCCAAAAGGAGAACAGAATATTAAAAGCTGTTAGAGAGAAAAGACAAAATACCTATAAAGGAAAACCTATCCTAATTACAGCAGACTTCCCAACACAAAAAATGAAATCAAGAAGAGCATGGAGTGAAGTATTTCAGATCCTAAAGGAAAATAGCTTCCAACTCAGACTGATGTACCCTGCAAAACTGCCCTTCAAAATGGATGGAGAAATAAGATACTTGCATGAGAAAGAACAGCTGAAGAACTTCATGATCACCAAACCACCCTACACAGAATACTGAAAGACATTCTAGATACACATAGGATAAAACCACCAAGCAAGGCAGACAATTAAACAGAATTGAAAGGTCAAGATACAACAGCAGAAAGATAACATGTCAACAATAAAGTAATATATAACAGTTATAACCATTAATGTAAATGGCCTCAACTCACCAGTCAAAAGAAACAGACTTGCAGAATGGATCAAGAAACAACATCCAACCATATGCTGTCTACAACAAACCCGTCTAACCCAAAAAGAAACCCATAGACTGAAAGTGGTAGGATGGAAAACAATACTTCATGAAACAGAAAACCAAAAAGCATGGGTGGCTATTCTGTTTGCAGACAATGTGTACTTCAAAATAAGAATGATTCAAAGAGATAAAAAAGGTCACTATATACTAGTTTGGGGAAAACTTCAAGAGGAAGAGATAACAATCTTAAATATATATGCACCAAATTCCAGAGCAGTCAGCTATACAAAGCGAGTATTAACAGAAATAAAAAATCAAATAAGCAATAACACAATTATAACAGGAGACCTTAACATACCATTGACACAAAGGGACAAGTCAATTAGACAGAAAATAAGCAAAGAAATAGCAGAACTGAATCACATCTGTAAAAAAATGGGCTTGATAAACGTATACAGAGTGTTCCATCCAACAACATCAGAATATACATTCTTCTCAGAAGTACATGGCACATTCTCTAAAATAGACTATATACTAGCCCACAGAACATATTTAAGTAAATGCGTAAGAATTGAAATTATCCCATGCATGTTATTGAATCATAGCACCATTAAACTAGAAATTAATGAAAAAAGAAACTGCAAAAACGCCACAAACACATGGAAATTGAATAATACACTCTGGAGCAATCAGTGAGTCACAGAGGAAATTAAAGAAGAAATTAAACAACATCTACAAGCAAACAAAAACACAAACACAACTTATCAGAATATGTGGGATGCAATGAAAGTGGTCCTCAGAGGAAAATTTATTGCACTGAGTTCCCACATCAGGAAGACAGAATGAACAAAAATAAACATCCTGATGCTACAACTCAAACATCTAGAAAAAGAAGATTAAGCCAAGCCCAAATCCAAAAGAAGGGAGGAAATTATAAAGGTCAGAACAGAATTTAATACAATAGAGACTAAGAAAACAATACACAGAATCAATGAATCACAGAGTTGGTTCTTTGAAAGAATAAATAAAATTGATAAGCACCTAGCCAACCTTATTTTAAAAAGGAAAGAAAAAACTCAAATTCATCCATAAGGAATGAAAATGGTGAAATCACTACAGACTCTGGAAATATGGAATATCATCAACACCTATTTCAAAAATCTCTACTCTCGTAGGTTCGATAACACAGAAGAAATGGACAAATTCCTAGAAACATATGAACTACCAAAGCTGGGTCAAGAAGATGTAAAACTGCTGAATAACCCAATTTCCATTACTGAAATTGAAAATGTAATTAAGTCCTTACCAACGAAGAAGAGCCCTGGCCCAGACGTATTCACTGCTGAATTCTATAAGAAATACAAAGAAGACTTAATGTTGACACTCCTCAAAGTCTTCAATGAAATTGAAAGGGAAGCAACTCTTCCTAAGTCGTTCCTGGAAGCAAATATTACTCTAGTACCACAACTTGAGAAAGACACCCACTAAAAAAGATAACTATAAGCCAATCTCCCTAATGAACATAGATGCAAAAATTCTCAATAAAATATTGGCATGCAGAATGCAGCAAATCATCAAGAAGATTATACACCACGACCAAGTGGGATTCATTCCAAGAATGCAGGGATGGTTCAACATATGTAAATCAATAAACGTAATCTACCATATGAATACAGCCAAAAGTAAAAATTGCATGATCATCTCTATAGATGCAGAAAAAGTGTCTGATAAGGTCCAACACTAATTCATGGTAAGAACTATACAGAGAATTGGAATAGATTGTCTTTACCTCAATACAACAAACCAACAGCCAGCATCATATTAAATGGCCAAAAACTGAAAGCCTTTATCTTAAAATCAGGCATAAGACAAGAATGTCCCTTATCATCATGACTCCTACTCAAAATAGTACTGGAAATACTATCTAGAGCAATTAGACAAGACAGAGAAATAAAATGAGCAAAGATAGGAAAAGAGGAAGTTAAATTATTATTATTTGCAAATGACATGATATTCTACATAAAAGACCACCAAAACTCCATTTAAAGACTCCTAGATATAATAAATAAATTCAGCAATGTAGCTGGATACAAAGTCAGTACTCAATAATCAATAGCATCCCTACACACTAACAGCAAAATCACTGAGAGAGAAATAAGACTAGGCACACCCTTCACACTAGCATCCAAAAACATGAAATATTTAGAAATTAATCTAATGAAAGAAGTAGAAGAGCTATACAGGGAAAACTATAATACCCTGAAAAAGAAATCAAACAGGACCTCAGAAAATGGAAAGACATCCCTTGTTCAAGGATAGGAAGAATAAATATTGTGAAAATGGCCATTATTCCAAAATTGTTATACAGATTCAATGCAATCCCAATCAAAATACCACTAGCATACCTCATAGATCTAGAGAAATCATTCCTAGAATTTATCTGGAACCAGAAGAGACCTAGAATAGCAAAGGCAATTCTAAGCAACAAAGGCAAGGCAGGAGGCATCACAATCCCTGACTGGAAGTTATACTACAAAGCTACAAAGTAATAAAATCAACATGGTACTGAAATAAAAACAGATCTGAAGATCAATGGAATAGATTGGAAGATACAACCACAGCCACAAACACATTCAACCACCTCATCTTTGATAAAGGTGCCAAAAATGCTCACTGGAAGAATGATAGTCTATTTAATAAATGATGCTGGAAATATTGGCTCTCTATATGCCAAAAGCTAAAACTAGACCCATGCCTATCACCATGTACTAAACTAAAACCTAAATGGATCAAAGATCTAAATATTAAAACAGAAACACTAAATCTGTTGGAAGACAAAGTAGGTAAAAATCTTGAAGATATAGGTTAGGTAGAGAATTCATGAACAAGAATCAAACTGCACAAGAAATACTTTGCAAAATTAATAACTGGGATCATGTCTCAAGAGTTTCTGCATGTTGAAAGAAATCTCCAGCATAGTGAAAAGAAAACCCACAACTGGGAAAAGGATCTTAGTGAACTGTCCCTCAGACAAAGGGCTTCTGTCTAGAACTTATAAAGAATTAAAAAAAATCAGACCCTCGAAATTCAAAGACTCAATCCAAAAATGTGCATCTGAGTTGAATACACAGTTCTCAGGTGAAGAAATACGAATGGCAAATAAATACATGAAAAAATGCTCATTATCATTAGTCATTAGAGAAATGCAAGTTAAAACCACACTGAGATTCCATCTCACTCCAGAAAGAATGGCCAGGATAAAGAAAACTACCAACAACAAATGTTGGAGAGGCTGTGGGAAAAAAGAACTCTTCTGCACTGTTGGTGGGAGTGTAGACTGGTGCAACCACTGTGGAGGTCAGTCTGGAGATTCCTCAAAAAGTTGGGATTGGAAGTCCCCATTTGACCCAGCTATTCCACTTCTAGGCATATTCCCAGAAGAACTGAAAACATCATACCACAGTGATATATGTACACCCATGTTTATAGCGGCACAATTTGTAATAACCAGAACTTGGAAACAACCTAAGTGCCCATCAACTGAGGAATGGATTAAAATGTTGTGGTATTTCTATACAATCAAGTACTACTCAGCTATAAAGAATGACTGAGATATTTATAAATAAATAGATGCAACTTGAGACCATACTCATAAGTGGAATAAATCAAACTCACATGTATAAATACCATAGAGTCTCTCTATATGGTATTTATACATGGTAAGAGTATATAAGATTTTATGATAATCATGATTCCCCATTACATTTCTTTGAAGCCTTATGTTTTCATTCATCAGTTGGAATGGTTTTATTCTGTTTTGTTTGATTTTATTATTTGTGATGGTATGAACAGCTAGTTTGAAGAATACAAGACATTATGGCAGCCATTGCTGATTTAATATTATCTTGCTTTGAAGCCCTACCATACTTTTGTTTTTCTATTCCCATTGGTTCTATCATGTTGTGTCTTATTGGATTTTAATATATGTGATAATACAAACAAATTTTTTCATGGAAAATGAGATATTATAGTAGCCATTGTTCATTTTCTGTTATTTGGTTCAGAATGCCCTGTAATACTTTCACTCTCTTGAATGCTTTTATACTATTTTGTTATGTTTGATATTATTGTGTCTGAAGATATGCTCAACTATTTAAAAAAAAGACACATATGGTAGCTCCTGTTAATATCTGATTGTCTTGTTGTGAGGTACTGTGTTGCTTACATTGTTCTGTTCTGATCTGCTTTGTTCTGTCCTCTTTTGTTTTAGTCTCTTTAAAATAAATTTTTTTTAAAAAAGGCTTTACCCTCCCTGGAACTAATTGAGTACTTTTTTCAAACCTCAAGTAAATCCATTTTTAGTAACCTATCTCTAGATTCTTTATTCTGTTTCACTGATGTGCCATCTATTTTCTATTGATATCTATGTTAATCCCGCCATCAATGCTAAAGAAATCCCAATTGTGGCAGTTATATAGTAAGCATTGAAAATAAGTAAACTGATTTCACATGCCTCAGTTTTCTTTTTCAAAACTGATTTATCTATTCTATTGTCTTTATCTTTTCAGATACATTTTAGAATTATTTTGCATATAGCTACAAGAATAGTTGGAATGTTGATGGGCATTTTGTTAGAGCTCTTTGCCAGTTTTGGGGGAATTAAAAAAAATTCTATATTGACTCTTCCAATATGTGTATTATATGTGTCCAATATTTGTCTACAACTGTGACTATCTTGTTTAATTTAATGTTTCAATCAACATTTTGCAGTTGTAAATACATAGGTCCTCCACATGTTTCAATAGATATGTAGCTAAGTATTTCATTTATTGTAAATGGCACATGATGTTATATTTTCAGTTTAATGTCCATATGCTTAATACTAGTATATAGAAATATAATTGATTTTTGCATTTTTTAATAAAATGTGACCTTGGTGCACTCACTTAGTGGATCTATGAAGTTTTATTTTGTGTAGATTCTTTAGGATTGTCTATGTAGATTACCATACCATGTACAAATAAGAATGTTTCCATCTATTTCTTTCCAAAATGTATGTCTTTCATTACTTTCCAGTTCTCACAGTGTACTTTTTAAAATTTTTGCTTATGTTCCTTGGTTTGGATGAGTTTGTTTCATGATATACCTTCAATTTAACTAATTATTTCTTCTTTTATTTCAACCTAGCCTCCAATTCATTAATTGCATTTTTCATTTCTGTTATTTTAATATCTACTTCTATAATTTTCAAGTATTTGTTCTATTGTTTTTAATGTTTACTTATTCAATTACTAAGATCCCATTCTTAAGTATTATTTGAATATACTTAATATACTTAAAATCTTGTCCTAGACAATTTGGGTTAATTCCCATCAACTGGTTTTACTCCTCCTGAGTAAAACTTTTTTTGGAATATTTAGTATGTTTATTACATATTAAGAATTATGCATGCTATATATTAGGAGAGAGAAACTCAGGACTTTTCTTGTACAAGTACTGTGATTAGTTCTTTCAGAGAATTTGATTGGTTAGACCCACATGCTAAACACTTTAATTCCCTCTGGTAGGTAACTGTGGAATTTCAATTTTTATCTTTTAGACTTCCAACTATTGGTTCTGGCAGAAGATTCTTGAATGTTTGCTTTATTTTAATAAAAAGGCTGCCTAAGGATTTAATGCTACTTTGAGTAACTCTTTTGTTTCACCATCATTTTCTAAATGCACTTGCAGTTTGCAACTTTGTCCTCTGTATTTCCAATCATCCCAATATGGCAAGGATCAGACTTCAAAAGTCATATGCAATAGATTTCAGCCAATACAGTTTACATCTTTCAAAGACTGATTCTCTTATATAAGCTTATTTTTGTCTTCTCCTCAAGATTTTGGAATAATTATTTAACTATATTTTCGCAAATCTATAGTAATTATATCCCAGAGTACTGAGCCTAACATAAACTACTCTGCCAATACTATACAGAGTTAAATTTTGAATTGCTGTTTGAGAATATAATAGATTTTGAATTACTTTTCTTTTCTTGCAGACATTTTTTTTCGGAGCTTTTGTTGCAACATGAGCAGGAATCTTTGATCAAATCTCCCTTCTCCATCTTTCTCTATATATGCTCTTTTGTGGATCACATATATATCTCTTTTTTCCCTGTACTCATTCATTTTAACACATGGCACCCCACAATACCACTTTCTAGAACCCATTATTTTGAAACAGATTTATCCCAAATAATTTCATTTTTCATACATGTATGATATTGACAACATTTAATATTTGTAATTGTCTTCTAATCTCTGAATTCTCTTCATTGTTTTTCCTTTATTATTTTTTTGCATTTTTGTTCCTTTTTTATGTTGCAGCTTTTTCAAAACTTTGATGGTCTTTAAGTAAGTATTCATAATTAAGAGCAAAATAACAAATAATAAAAACACAATGTTTGAAACTTCTGCGTGGAGGTTAATGAAAGAATTTCATTATATATAAGCGACATCTTAAGAACACTAACCAAGACTTTTCATGTTTATACAAGAAGCCACAGTGATAGTATCTGTGGTCTTTTTTTTTTTTTCTCCAGAGGGGAAATCTTCAAAAGGCAAGGGCAATAATGATGATTGCCAGTGCTCTGGGATCCATGTGAAAAGAGAAAAGAGGGAAGAGTTCAACAGTCAGGATGTAAGTTTTATTTACTATGTAAGTTTTATTTACTGTGTAAGTTTTTAGCTGCTTGCTTATTTATTAAATTCCAAACAGCAGATTCTAATTTATATTGAGATCCCTCATCTGTTATCACTTGTAGTGTCATCTTTGTTTGCATAGCTTTATATCATTCTTAATTTCTATGCTGTCACTTTTGTTCAATAAGAAAAACATGTTTGCGATGTGCAGTGTTGCTCACCTGTAACTCCAGTTACTCTAGCTTCTGAAGTAGGCAGGTCACAAGTCCAGGCTAAAGAATATATCAAGACCCATTTCTCAAACAAAAAGTAAAACACGTTCAATCCAATGTTTTTATTTTGGAAAAAAAGCATTTAATTTTGATTATTAGTATTCTGAATATTTCTCATAACCTGGAATATTAAATGTTAATATTAAATCATATTTATACCAAATATTTAATCTAATCAAGATTGTGAAGCTTAATGTGAATGCATTTCTAAGGACTAGTGACAGAATGTTAAAGAATTGTAACATTTGAAACAATAATAACTGTTATTTAGAAGCTTTGTTAAAGATCCTGAAAATACGTGTGCAGTAGTTTTTAAAATAAATTTTTCCATCTGGTACATTTGGAAAATTCTTTTTTGGTAAGTTGGCTTTTCTAGGCTAGGCTTTTAATCTTTTACTGATTGACATTTCTATAGGAGAAGCTGAAAGGAAAGAGGGTTTATTCTTCATTGATTACTTAGAATTTAAGGGCCAAGGAAATGGCACAAAGAGCTTTGCTAGTCCAGGAGTGTTGCAACCGTTAGAAATGAGGAGCAGGCAATGGTTTATGTCTCAAAACTCAGTTGCCTTCTTTGTGATGTCAACAGAACCTGTAATTCCCTGCCTGTCTCATCAAAGACCTGGATGGAGGGATGTGATAGAAGCCAGGCAAAGAACAGAATGAGCTCACCATGCAGAAGAGAGATGGGAAGGACAAGGAGGAAAATGACAGAGAGGTCTAGGAATCAGAGTGATTTACAACTAAAGAAACTGCTGAGCTCATCAAGACAATCAGATAAGACCAGAAAGGTCTAATTTAACTTGCAGAACAACCTCAGGATTTGGCCACAGTTTTTATATGTGTGGATGACATCTAATGAGTGGGGGGTTTGAGTGCAAATGAAGAAAATAGGTACAAACTGAATATAATTTCAAAGAAACTGAGTTATATGCACTCATTTATTGATTCATTGACCTATTATGTATGCTTTTATTCTTTCAAGAAATATCACCACTTAACATAATAGATAAAAGAAACACAAATATCCAACATCTCACAGATCTTTCTTTCCTGAGACTTATTAGGCTACCAGTAGGTGAGATCATTGGCATAAGTTAGATATTCTTTGGGCTGAATAGAAGGTAAAATTTTGGTCTGAAATTTAAATAAGTAAGAGAAAATAAAGAATCTTTTGGTTTTTGTACACTTGTAGTGTTTCATGTACTAGCATAGTGCCACATTTCACATTTTATAGCTATTTGAAGTCAGGGATCATTTTGTCCACTTTCTTACCACACATAATTTGTCTACAAAGAACCAGGCAACATTTCGAACATGAAAGATAGAGCATTAAACAGTTCTCTGGTTGTATCAATTTTGCCTAACATATGATCCCCACTCAATGTTTATAAAAATAATAAAAAATAAGTTTTGCTCTACCGATAAGGTTAGATTGTGGAATGCAATGAAATATACGGAGTCACATCTACTATTCTGTGAGAACATTTTGAGTAGGATCTGAAGGAGTCCAGGATCTGAGGCTGACCATGTCTCCATGATTTGCATGCTGATATGTCACATCATAGGGTGTGCCATAAAGATGAATTTTTAACACCTGGGATTTTGTTCCCTAGTTTGACCTATCTGCAATACCATCCAATAAATAGTTGTACTTAGCTTGGATATGTCATGGCTGTCTAATTCTATTTGCATATGCATGCAAATGCCCAACATGCCTCAGTAGGAAATCCTTGGTAGGAATTCTCAGTGTTCAAGTTTATATCACTCATGAGAAAACTGATAGATTATTTATGTTACAGAGAATAGTGGCATTAAATCAATTAGAAGAAAAATTAGAGGCAATATGTAAATGCCAAGCATTGTAAAATGAACCTCTGAGAAATGACTAAATTTAAAGAGTAATGATTGTCATTTTTGTGGACAATTGATTAATTAGTGAATTGTTATTCACTTAAATTTTAATTCAAAAATTGAAAAAATAAGTTATAAGTTTTCTCTAATGTATATTACACTAGGAACTCAATCCACATAGAATTTAAAGATAGATGTAATCCCTTATAATACAAGTTCTATAAAAATGTTAAGAAGTATGAATTTGCAGTTTTAAATTAATCAAATTATATGATGACAATTGGCATAAGGTCACGGTTTTCAATGTTTTTTCTGGATTTGTTTCAAATGCTTAGTTGCTCTCTTAAGTCTTCCGTTATTGCATTTAATAGAAAAGTTTCATTATATCTTATTTTGCTTTCTTTCTTTCTAGCTGTATTTGTTTTGTCATTTCTCTTTTCAAGTTTTGTCCTTTCAGATAAAGTCTTCCCTTTAAGAGTATAGCCTAATTTATTAAATTCACATTTAATGGATGTTTTGCAGTGGTCACCGTATCATTTTTTCACTCCTCTTTTTGCCTTCTTCTCTGTTTTTCTTCTTCCTCCTCAAGTGTCCTTCCACCTTAGGAGAATTCCTAAGCTCTGGCTATGCTGCGGTTTACATCTGTCACTAGCACTGCAGCCTCCAGCAACTTTTAATAAAAAGCCAGTGATGTAGTGGGCACTCTGGCCAAAGCTGTCCACATGATGGATAGGAGCACATCTCCAGGGGCCTTTCCCTTGCAATGAGATGAGATTGGCTGATGTTGGGAGATGAGGCCTTTCCCCTCTAGGTCAGTGCCTGCAATCCATTCCAAGTCAGAGGGGAGAGGAAGTTATTACCAGGCAGTGGCTGCTTCGTGGTCACTGGGAATTCTATGACTGGGAGACTCTCATCCCTCTTTTCTCTCTATAGGACCACAGCTCCTATCAGCTATTGCTAGCCACCATGGTACCAGTCTCAGAGGAGATGCCCTGAGCAAAATGAACTGGAGTCAATTAACTGAATCTTGACCTGCAGTGGAAAGAGAGGCAGATAATTATATTCTTTGGTTTCCCTTGGTAAAAAATAACATTTCCTTAAAGACAGACTTCCAGCCATTTGCACTACAAAAGCATGACTTTCAATGCGGAAGTTAAATGTGGATGGCTCTGGAGTAGTAAGGAAAAGAAAAATGCAAAGGCCTTATACTTTATTCTACATAAACAAGTGGGAAACTCTTGTCAGTTAAATTATGTTTATTCATTCTTTGGAGAAAAGGACTGAATATTTGATGAACACCAACTATATACCAAATTATTTATATCCACATTCATTGTTTCAATGATGATATTGTCAATATTAACTATTACTAAGGATTTGCCATGTACTGGAGTCTTCAAAGTGTTTTATATTTCTCACCTCATTTTATCCGCGTGTCCTTTGATAGAAGAATTTGTTTTAAAATTTTCTCCATTTAACTGATAAGTAGGAAGAGTATGAAAGAAACTTGAAAGGGAGTACAGAACGTGAAGCTCAGAGAATTTAATCAAATTGTTCCAGAGAAGCCGCTTAATGGTTATGCTGCTCAATACCCAAACTCAAATTTTTACTATTTCACCAAAAACTTGGAATATATTAAGAGCTGCAGTATTAATCAGCAAGGTGGACATGTAAGCAGGATCTCTCTCTCTCTCTCTCTCTCTCTCTCTCTCTCTCTCTGTCTGTCTCACACACACACACACACACACACACACACACAAAGACAGAAGTAATGGTAAAGGTAAGAACATAGAAGCAGGAAATCTGGGGTATTCCTTCAGAAGTACCAATTTGCTGGGGCATCGTCTTACTAGATTACAGTAGAATAACTGACTTTCACGATATTGACTCTGAGGTATCCAGAAATAGCTAAATTTCCATCGATATAATTTGATCAAAACAAGATAGAAAATTTTCAAATAAAGTTTGCATATATAAATTTGTATACTTTAGAATATATAAGAAATTATCTTTATATGTTGAAGGATTTTCTATAGTGTGTATTTAAAAATAGCTATAATCTTATGCAAATATATGTTTATAGAAAATTCAAATTTTGCTGAGTTATATAGATGATCTAGGAAAACTTTCAGTGCAGCTTGGAGTCTAGGAGCTATAGACATTAGTAATGCCACATTGTGCTGTTGGTCTTAATTGATGTGTTGATCCCTATAAATAAGAAGGGGTCGCATGGGAAAACAAGATGATTTTCTGTTTTCCACACAAGATGTCATTCTGCATGAAGATATCCAACACTGTCCTAACTGTTACTGCTGCACCTAACTTTCTCCAGGATGAAATTCTGTGGTTGCCATTGTGAACATAATGCGGACAGTTCTTCTTGGAATATAAGCACTTAGAAAATGCTTGCTGAACAAATTCCTTAATGAATGATACATACTTAGTCATACTTTTCCTTCCTTGTTACAATGAGTTCTCTTTGGTTGAGAGCTAAGCAAAGGCCAGAGGGCAGATGTAATGATTGTTAAAGCCATGAACATGGTCTCATTAGCAATTTGGCCACACGAAGACAGTAAGGTCAATGGGGACAATGTCACTGTGAGCAAAGTTGCTATGGGTGTCTGTGCACAGAAAAGCAAAAAGCAAACTAAACATTAAAAAAAAAACAACCATAAGTCTTGATTTCTAAAACTCATCACTGTTGAAAGAAATATTGCTTCCTAAAATTCATATATTTGAGCCAATAGAAACTTAGTGAACTAAAATTTTATAGTTGAAAAAATATTTCCTATAGTACGGCAGTAATTTATTATTATACTCATGAGAAGACATGATTTCCATGATGGCTAAAATTTTAATTACTGTATTTCAAGCTACTCAAGGAAAAAAGCAGTCTATTTGAAGGAATGCAGTTGTAACACAGATGATATTTTATTTTCCATACAGACATTTAAATAAGGTTTTTGAAAATTAACTAAATATGCAATGAAGTGATGTTATATCTGTTAAATAAAATGACAGAAGGTCATCATTTTGGACTAAATTCCTTCATTCTGACCCAACAGACTATACTAGAAATTAAAAGGAAGAACACAGGCTGAAGTCCCACTTCATCATCCTAGAATTATTCATCTGAATTTTAGAGAAATCAAGAGTAGTGAAATAACAGAAAAATTTCTCAAAAAGGTTAGAATACATGGCACAATAGTGAAGGTCTTTCTATCTTATTCATTACATACAAAGTTACCTGGAAGTAATCTAGTAATAAACAATCAGTTATTTTTTTTCTGTAAGGTACAGGCAAATAATTTTAAATAGACCACTCCATTTTTGGTTTGTTTCTGCTTTCTTTTGCTCTTTCCTGTTTACAAATCCAATCTTCCCTAGTTGTTTCATTGGAATTCTTGTCATTTTATGGAATAAACTGTTACCTGATTCTAGAATTGAAAACAAGGCCAATTATAAAAATTAAATTAAATTGCTGTCATAGATGAACTTTGACGTTGCTCATCTATTTTGAAATGTATAAAATAAGTTATATTTAACTCTTTAAATTTGTGTTCAACCTGAGGATCAATGGACCAGAACAGAAAATACAGACACAACTACAAACACACTCAGTCACCTTATCATTGACAAGGGACCAAATATGTTTACCAAAAGAAAGACAGCCTCTTTAATAAATGGTGTTGGAAAAATGGGCTTTCTACATGCCGGAGACTTACACTACACCTATGCATATCACCATGAACTAAACTAAAGTCAAAATGGATCAAAAATCTACATATTAAGACAAAAACACTAAAGCTACTAGAAGACAAAGTATGTACAAATCTCGAGGACACAGGGGTATTCCAAGAGTACATGAACAAAAACCAAACTGCAACAAATGGGATCTTGTCTTATTAAAAAGATTTGCACATCAAAAGAAATAACCAACATAGTGAAAAGAAAACCCAGTGACCTGTAAAAGATTTTTGTCAATTGTCCCTCAGACAAATGACTTTTATCTACAATGTGTAAAGAATTGAAAAAATCAGGGCCCCAAACTTAAAGACCCAATCCAAAAATGGGCAACTGAGGTGAATACACAATTCTCAGATGAAGAAATATAAATAGCAAATAAATACATGAAAACTGTTCCACATCATTGGTCATTCAAGAAATGCAAATTAAAGCAACACTGAGATATCATCTCACTCCAGAAAGAATGGCCAACACCAAGAAATTAACCAATAACAAATGCTGGCTGGGCTGTGGGGAAAAAGGAACATTTCTCTGCTGTTGGTAGGAGTGTAAACTGGCTCAGTCACTGTAGAAATCAGTGTGGAGATTCCTAAAAAACCTAGGATTAGAGTTCCTATTTGACCTAGCTATTTCCTTTCTGGGTATTTTCCCAAAAGAATTGAAAACATTATACCACAATGATATATGTGCACCCATGTTTATAGCACCACTATTGGTAGTAACTAAACCTTGGAAACAGTCCAAATGTCCATCAAGTGAGGAACAGATAAAAAGATGTGATATTTTTATATAATGGAATACTACTTGACCATAAAGAATGTTAAACTCAAGGCTCTTATAGGTAAATGGATGCAACTAGACACCATACTCCCAAGTGAAATAATTCAGACTTGCCTGTATAAACACCATACTGTCTTGCTAGTATAAGAACCTGAAAGAGTAAATAAGATCCAAAGGTTAAAATAGATACAGTAAAAGTGAATGAAACTGCTCAAAGGGAAATTATATTGTATGATCAATCTTGTATGCCTGTATCTGCTAGACCAAGCACTTACTTTGAGGATAACAATATGCAATATAACAACCATTGTTAAATGCCTATTACTTTGTTTTGAAATACTATGTCACCATTGTTTTCTTGTTATCATTTAACTTTTGTTGTTGTTTTTTAATTGCTTCTTGATTTTTCTTTTTAAAATTAAAAAAAAAATTTAGATAGTAAAACCCAACAAGACAAATAAAGTCAATTAAAACAATGTAGCAAAACTGGTACAGAACTTCAAAGCAGGATACCAGGAAAACAACAATAGCTACCATATTATATCTTGTTATCTTTACAATAGTTGTCCATTCCGTAAGTTATAGCAAAATCAAACCAAAAACAGAAAACAGTAAACCCAATCAAAATAGAATATTGAATAAAGCAAAAACAATCAGAATAAAGCAAAACCATGAAAACAATATTCAACTTGAAAGACAAGATATAAGGAAATCTCCCGTATTTGCTATATTGCATGCTGTCATTCTTCCCAAGAGATGCTGAGACGGCAGGCCCCAGGCCTGCATAACCAACCAAACACAAGCACTTATTTGCTTTATGTACCTTAGTTGTTATCAATTCAGACTGTCCTCTGAACTATCTGGTTCTTTCTGGGTGTGGGGTGGGGAGGTGGATGGTGTTTGATTCTCAGCCTGTTAGCAGGTAGACTCTATCTGACACGCTATCCGACTTTTCTCTCTCTGACTTGCCTGGCTTACCAGGATGCCTGGTTAGTTTATTTGTTGGTTGGTCCCCCAAATCTCAACATGGCCTATTCTTGGAAGACGCTGACTTTTCTCTCCCTGGAACCAGCACAGCTTACGTGACTTCTGTGTACAAATAACAAGAAAAAATGCAAATATAGACTGAACATTAATGTAATTTTGGATTGTCAGCAATATTCAGGGACCAGAATATTGTGATATATTTTTTCAAATCTTTTTGGGGGGAGTAGAATTTTGTTGGGCACTGAAAATATTTGTATTTCTAAGCATACATTTCTGTTAGGGTTTTGTGTCTGGCCATCAGCACACCAAATTCAAAATATCTATTTTGAAATGTTAAAAATGATATTCAGATTACATTTCTGTTACATTCTATCAGATGTAGGTGATATTTTACCTCTTTAAAATTTGTATATTGACTTTTAGATTTATCTCTGAGAGAGATAAATTTATTTTTGTTTACAGTATTTTAGAGGTTGAGGCATATATTTCATGAAGCCTCTAAAATTTTGAGATTATGCAAAACATTCTGGATTTGAATATAATGTTAATTGCATGATTGGTAAAATGCTTTTCAACAAATTTAAAAAAATAAGTAAATATGTTCAAATAAACTTGTTTAAACTTTTATTAAAATGGCTGAGTGTAGTTGTGCAGGCCTGTAATCCCTATAATCAGGAGATGGAGGCAGAAGGATTGCTGGGCTACAAAGTGAATTCAGTCTAACCTGAACTGCCTAGTGAAACACTGTCTCAAAAAGACAAATAAAACACACACACACACACACACACAAACACACACACACATGCACACACACACAATTTTATTAAAATTCTTTAGTGTGGATCATGAATAATTTTAATTAGAAGTCATAAGGATGAACTTGTTGGGCATTTCTTGAAAAGTCATCAAAACTTTGGAATTCCAGGATATTGGACACTGATCCTTTATTAGGACTTCTTAGCTCACATGTACCCTGGAAAGTACAATCTCATATTCAAGAGGTTTTATTTTCTAATATCCTGTTTTGAGAAAGCAAAACTATCTCCTTCCATTCACTCTCCTCTCAGTGCTGCCATCTTTTGCTATGCTTTGCTACTTTCATATTTTGGTACAAATGAAATATTGGATCATTCAGGGATATTATCTGACTACAGAGGATTAATTTTGTTATTTATTCTCTTTTCAATTTCTTGGATAATATAATAAACCCAAAGACCAACATGGATCATAGGACACAAGTGAATTTTATTTCATTCCTAAATCACAAAGAATGTTAATGAAGAGTTTCTTAGGTGAAGCCCTTATTATTTTATTATTTTATTTTTTTATGTTTGTATTGAGGATCAGACTCACAACCTCATGCTTCCCAGGCAAACACTACAGCTGCTGATCTAAATTTGTGGCAACACTTTTTATGTTGTGATATTCCATAATCTCTGATTTCCAGCTGTTTTAATCACCAAACAACTCATATTTCATAATAAAAAATCAGAAAAAAGAAAAAATTCCTCTTGCTTTACTTCCTCTTCAGCCACACCTATGATCACACGGAGGAGTCCTTTATGAACCAGTAACCTAAAATGAAAAACTATGTTGCTAAGATTGATCTTTACAATATAATGTCACTTATATATGTCACAATATAATGTCACTTGTGGAAATGAGTACTTGTGTCATTTCAGGTCCACTCAAAAAGTGGCTCTTAAAGACAATGATAAAGGGGAATTCTTCCTCCAAACAGATATTTAGACAATACATCTGATTTTCTATTTTTTATGAAAGGATAGATGGTTACAGTTACAGATTTCTATTCAGTCGTAGATAAAAAACAAGGAGTTGGTCAGTTGCACAGGTATTTGGAAGGAATAAAATTGGAAGATTAAAGTTACAAAGTTTATTGAAGAGATATGTAAATATGTGTAGCAAGCTGGAAACCAAACAATGGAGATATTTTCATTCTACATAAATGCTCTACTGAAAAGCATGCTATGGAGGAATATCTCCGTAACGTGAAGATCTCTTCTGAGGATGCCTGTCAGTGCTTTTTCCACAGTGTTCAGTACATCAAAGCTCAAATGTGTACAGTGCCTTTCAAATGTGATTGGAATGCTGCATTTCTGACTGCTAAGCAGCCGATAATGATGACTGATCCTGAGCTCCTGATACGGGCACTATGCACTCAAAATCATCAGCCAGCCAACCAGCCAGTGACCTCTGATTACACTGGATTTCTCTTAATCTTCAAGCAAGTACCAATTTATCATGATCACAATAGGTTCTTATTTTGGATATGGATTTGCTTTTCCTGTCTACAGTGCTTATGTCAAAAAGACTATTTCAGAAAACCTTATTCGTTATCATGTTGTCCCATAGAATGTGACATTAGACCAAGGAACTAATTGTACGTTGAAGAAAATGTGGCACTTGGCTCATGCTCATCAAATTTATTTATCTTAACACAGTGCTCCATTTCCCAGAATTAGTTGGCTTGCTAGAATGGTGAAATGAACTTCTAAAGGCTCCATTATTACACCATCTGGGAAACAACACTCTGAATTGAAGCACTGTCCAAAGGATGAAATGCATGACTTAACTGAAGACATAATAAATAGTATTCATGAATAGCTAAATTATGTGTCTCCGGGAATACATATGTTGGCAAATAAGTAGTCCCCTTGTATCACTGCGATTAACTCATTGAAGAAGTTTACTCCTACATCTGTGCCATATGGGTCTGAAGGTGCTCTTGGTTTACTTTACCAGCTAAAAATTTCAAGAATAAGGATTTGCCTATGGGAAAAAGGGACATGGAATGAGTTGGAGAAGAAAGAAGCTATCATAATCAACCTTCATTTTAGGACCATATGCATGGTGGAGGCAGCAGTTACCTTTTAGGTCAGTTAATGTCCCCAACTCAAAACATTTTATGAAGTACACATTAAAATTTAGGTTTATAAAGTAAGAATAAATTTATGCTTACACTGATGACAATATAGCAATTCAAATGATTTTGAAATTTACCTATATGAAAAGGAAAATTATTTCTTCAAAATGAACATACAGTAGAATTCAGACTTCTCTGTCCTATTTTAGGTTGGAACTGATTAAAGACTGAATCACCTGGGTTCTCTTTGTTTCTGGCTTCTGGCTTCCAGTTGATTCTAACCATAGAACATAAGAGGAAAATCTCAGGCCAAGGGAAAGAAATGTGTGAATATTTACCTCAGCCCCTGTCTCAGACTCCCTATCTACTTGCTTCATGGATTTTCTAGCCATAGCTACTACCTTTGTTACTATCTTTGTTATATGTATTCTATACCTAAAGTCACCAATATTTCTCACATTTTCAATAGAATCATTTCTTCCTTGACTGACAGAATTTGTGCTAGATATTTTCTTGCATTTTCCAGTGTCTAGGCATTTGTTCATTATTAGTTGATTTCCTTTACTCTGAACCATAATCCTATGTAGATTTTTCTCTTGTATGGGATCAATTGGGTTTTGTCTTGGATACTCTTCTTTTATTGTTCAGATAAAATATATGATGCCCAAAATGAAGGAAGAAAAGGTTTATTTAGCTTATAGTTTTTGGAAGAACCCAGGAAAATGTAAAGATGACGAAGCAAAAGGCAGTCTCTGGCCTCCCAAATGTGCAGAGCAAGTCCAGGAGATGTAAACATGAAACAGATTAGGAGTCACACATCAGAAGTTTCTGAAGTGATAGCAGTTGATGTAAACAGCCAACTTCATGAGGCTATAAAAGAAATTAGAACAGAAATACTCTCTCAGATAAAAAAAAGAAATGAACAACATAATAAAAGAATTGCTGGGTTTCTCTAAAGAAGACATAGATTAAAAAAATAGAGGAGCATGGGAAAATGAGGGAAACCTTGAAGGAACAATATAAGAAAGATTTAGAATGCATGAAACAGATTCAAAGAGATATCCAGGAAATTAAAACTCCATTGAAAGCTTACAAGACTACTTGAAAGAAGCTGAACATAAATTTTCAGACCTTGAAGACAGGTTTGCAACTAGCAATTGCAAAAGGAAAGATCTCTTAACTGTAACAAGGAACCAGAAAATAACAATTCAGTGGCTGCAAGACAATGCAAAGAAAAATAATTTAAAAATAATAGACATTAGTGAAAAATCAGGGGTTGACACAAATGGCATAAAAAAATCTGTTTACAGAAGAAATAGCAGAAAACTTCCCAAGAATAGAAAAAGAACATGACATACAGATAAGTGAGGCATATAGTATTCCATCTAGCCATAACTAAAACAAATCTATGCCTAGACATATAGTAATCAAGATCTCAGAAATTCAACAAAGGAACAGAATATTCGAAGGTGTTAGAGAAAACAAATAGGAAGACCCACCACAATCATGACAGACTTCTTAACATAAAACATGAAGTCAAGAAGAGTTTGGAGTGAAGTATTTCAAGTCTTGAAAGAAAAGAACTTCCAACTCCAATTGATGGAGAGGAAAAGGAAGCACCCAATCACAGGAAGATAGCATAAACCAGTGCATGATGGCCATAATCATAATGTAGATGGGCTCAGCTCACCAATAAAAAGAAACACAGGCAGAATGGATCAGTAGGCAGGATCCATCAATATGCTTTATACAAGAAACACATTTAACTCAAAAGGAAATTCATAGGCTAAAAGTCAAAAGAGAGAAAACAATGCTCTATGTCACAGAGAATCAGAAAAAATGTAGGGGTAGCTTGCCCTTCAGCTGCTGAATCGATAAGAAAGTTATGGACTTTTTATACAGTGGAAAGCTACTTAACTGTAAATAAAGAACTCTGAGGCTCTTGTAGGTAAATGGATGCAATTTGAGATCATGCTCATGGATGAAATGGTTCAGAGTCATGTGGGTAAACATCTTGTCTCTTTAGTATAAAAAAACTAGTTAGTGGGATCCAAAATGCACAATAGATGCTGTGAAAGTGAAAAGGGAGAAAATGTCTAAAGAAGGAAGGCAGTGGCTATTTTTAGTCTATTATCTTGTTTTCAAGCCCTGTGTTGTTTTCATTGTTCTATTTTGTTTTGTGTGATTTTATTATAGTTAATACCATGGGCAACTATTTCAAAGACCACAAAATATATTACGGAAGCCATTATTGATTTCTTATTATCTTGTTTTGAAGCCCTGTATTGCTTTCACTGTTTTGTTTTGATTGATTTTATTCTATTTTGTTTTGTTTGATTTTATTATGCTTGGTGATACAGGCAGCTACTTTGAAGATAACAAGAGGCATTATGATAGCCATTGTTGATTTCTTACTATCAAATTTTGAAGTCCTGCATTGCTTTAAGTGTTCTGTTTTGACTAGTCTTATTTGGTCCTGTTTTGTTTTGATTTTATTATGTCTGATGGTAGAGGCAGTTATTTTGAAGATAACAAGAGGCATTATGGTAGCCATCATTGGTTTATTTTTATCTTGTTTTAAAGTGCAGTATCATATTAATTGTTTTGTTTTGATTGACTCTATTCCATTTTATTTCATTTGGTTTTTCTTCTTCAAAATAAAAATAAATATTTATTTATCTGAACAATTATCATTATCCATATCCATATCCATATTACCATATGGATTATGTCATTGTAATGATTAATCTAGATTGTCAACATGATTGGTTTGAGAGATGCCTAGGAAATTAGTAAAGCACAGTTCTGAGTATGTCTAGATCGGGCATGGAGGCTGCATGTTGGGGACTCTGATCCCTGACCCTTTCTTCTGAGTTTTCTACTTCTGTTTCCTGGCTGCCATGAAATGAGCTCTTTTACTTTGTCATGCCTTTCTGTCATGATGCTCTGCCTTGGAGCAACTGGTGATGGAGTGAGACATCTAAAAATGTAAACCAAATAAACTCTGTAAGTTTTGCATTCAGGTTTTTTGTCCCACCAACAAAAAGATGACCAATGCAATCACTGTTAAGACTTTAGAATTGGAATTTAGGATTCATGCCTATATTTTAATCAAAATCCCTGAGAAAAATGCTCCTGTAGAATAACACTGTTACTATACATTTCTATTTTGTGAAACCCCCAATATTGTTTACTTGGAGAGAATCTTTGTAAAGCTGAATAATCTAATTTTACTCTTTCCAGGAAAATGAGTGTAAATGCTATGATCCATCAGGGTAGAACCACGAGGAAAAAAACAATCTCAAATGATCTTGCATAGACTGCCTTTATGGATCTCATAACCATCTGCTCTGTTAGGAACTTATTGAATTTTAAAAATGTATCATTGTGGTATAGTTGATGTAGAAAAAGCTCTATAGATTAAAGAATAATTTTAATAAGATTTGATATATGTATATATTTGTAAAACCATGTGTACAATCAAGATAAAGCACGTATCTCTCAACCCCACATCTTCCCTCATATTGCTTTATCGTCTATCTCTCCCACTCATCCCTGACTCCACACCAGGCATTCACTGATCTGCTTTTTGTTACACTATGTAATTTGAATTTTATGTAAATTGAACAGTATAGTGCATTCTCTTTTTGATCTGTCTTCTTTTCTTCTGCATAATCATTTTGGAAATCATTCTTGTTGCACATATCAGTTCATTCCCTTTGTGTTGTTGAGAAATATTTGGTATTTTCTCTCAACTGGTGATGTTAGTTTCCAGTTTAGAGTTATGACAAATAAAACTGTTTTGAACATCCATAAACAAGTCTTTGTATAGTCAAATGCATTTTTTTTCTTTGTGACAAATATCTGAAAGTTGAATGCCTGGATTATATGGTAACTGTATGATCAACCTTTAAAAAAAGCTATCACACTGCTTTTCAAAGAAGTTGCATTAATTTACATTCCCACAAAAAGTGTGAATTGTACTTCTTCCATGTCCTTGCAACACTTGTTATGGTCTGGTTGAAAGTATAAATCAATTTATTTCGCTCAGCACATATATGACAAAACGTACTGGTGCATGTCAGTAATCCCAGCAATTGAGAAGCTGAGGCAGGAGAATCACTCTGGATTCAAAGTCAATTTGGGTTACATAATGAGTTCAAGGCCAGTATAAGGACACAGGGTGACTCTCAACCCGCCCTCCCTATCAAGCAATACAAAACCAAGCAAAACCAGATTGACTTGTGGAAAACTGTTTCTGAAAGTACAAATTTGTTTTTTCATCTTCTAAAAATTATATATGTACATATACAAATACACATATGCATGCATATATATATATATATAAAATTGTACACAACAGGAAAAGAAACACATGTATAAATATTTTAATACTAAATGTATTGAGTAGAAATTACTTTTGGCCTCTACAATTACAAGAGGTGCTTAAAATGGTGAACATTGACTTCCAGATATTAGTATTGTGAATTGCTGAAGTGTATATATATTTCTTTGGAGGACTATATATATATATATATATATATATATATATATATATATTTCATATATATATGTGTGTGTGTGTGTGTTAGTATATTTCTAGGTTCTATTTACTGTTTTGCTAACTTATTTTTCTATCATTACAATAGCAAAACTCCCTTAGTTACCGTAGTTTTGAATACATTTTCAAATCATATGATGTTAAGACTTAGAAATTTATCCTTTACAATACTACTACTTGCCTAGTCTAGTACTTTTGTATTTTTGGATGAGTTTTATAATCATTTTGTTGGTTTCTACAGAAAAATAAACTGAAGGTTTTCTTGGGCTTGCACTGAATTAATAGATCAAGATTAACAGATTAATATTCTGTTTTCTGCCATACAAGTAAAATATATGAGCTATTTGTTTGTATCTTCTTTAATTTCAGGACCTTTTTTTTAAATTTTCTTAATTTCTTTCAGTAAAATATATAACTTATATACAGCGCTCCCACATGATTTGTAGATTTATTCTGTGGTTTTATGTTAGTGTAAATATTATATGTTCCAATTATTGTTAATTGTTAGCTCTTACAATTAAAATTGATCTGTGACTAGCATCTTTGCATTGTGTCAGTTTATAAAGTTCATATATTAATTTTAATACTTTTGTTCTTTACTGTCAATGTGATTTCTATATGTTATCACATATTCTCTTCATATATATTTAGTTCTTTGTTATATGAATGTGTGTATATATTTTGTTTTGTTTTGTCTTGCTTTGTACCAATTGGTGGAGCTTCCAGTAAAAAAAAAAAAAGGTAAATAGAAAAAGAATATACTGCAGTCACTTCAGGGGATGAGTATTTAGTCTGTCAGCATTAAGTATGATTTTAAACGTCAGGGTTTTATAGAAACTCTTTGTCAAATAAAGTATTTCTTTCACACTTTCTTTTTTCTGAAAGTACTTCTTAAGAACTAATGTTGATTTTTGTCATTGTTTCCCATAAAATGACATAAATATATATATTTTCCTTTTGCATGTTAATATGGTGAATTACACTGATTGATTTTCAAATGTTAAACCAACACTGCATGACTGAAAGAAACCACATTTGGTCATGATGCATTATCCTTTCATGTTGCTGTATTTTTAGTTAATATTTTGATAAGGATATTAATGTATAAATGTAAGGACATTATTGATGTGCACTCTTCTCCCCTGATAATGTGTTTCTCTTATGGTGCATGAGAGCAATTCCGAAATCTTAAAACGACCCGGAGCATCCTCACTTTCTATTTTCCTGAAGACATGCTGTAGAATTATTACTATTCCTTCCATAAACATTGGGATTCTCCAGGAAATCATTCTGGAACTGAGATTTTCTTTTTCAAAAAGATGTTTTATTTTTCTTATACTTTTTTTCTTAAGAGTAGTAAGGGAAGTTGAGACCAGATCATGATATAGAGGAGACTGACTTTGAGCTCATGGGAAATCCTGGGGTTATAGGTGTGCACCACTGCACCAGAGCTTTTAAAATCTTGTAGTCAAAACTTTAATTTCTTAAATTGAATTTAAGACTAAAAAGATCATCTAATTATTTATGAGTCAAGTGTTTGAAAGTTTTTTCTTGTTGTCTTTTTTTTTTTTAATGATGGACATTGAGCCATGGAGCACCGAGTTAATTCCCAGTGTTCTTTGTAAATGTCCCAGGATGGCCTCAAATTTTAAATCCTGCTGCGGCAGCCACCCAATGACAGTGACTACAGGCAAGGCTTACTGTGCTGAGGTGGTAGTAACTGTCTTTTCTTTTAATTGGCACCATCTCAACTGATAGGCAGAGATTTACTCATAGTACTAATTTTCATTCTTATACAATTTTTGTTAATATGTTTGGAGAGCAGTGATGCTTGTACTGGCTGGTGATTTATGTCTATTTTTTTCTTTATCAATCTAGCTAGAGTTTTATCAATCTAATTGATATTTTGAAGGAAACTGCTTTTGGAGTCACTGATTTTCTTGTTTTCCTGTATAAATATGACCCAATTTCATCCTTAATTTTATTATTTCCTCCCTTTTGATTTGTGTGTGCTTCCTTTGGTCTACTGTCACTAACCTCTAAAGGAGAAAGATATTATTCATTTTAGGTCTGCCTTTTTTTAATATGTAAGTAATTCCCTCTCTATCTTTCATTATTGCTTTAGCAGAATATCACAAATTTCAGTGTGTTGTGTTTAAAGTTTAGTCTCGTGCATTTTTAAAAATTTGTCTTCTGTGACTTTCTGTTTATTCCTAGTTTATTTAGAAGTATTATAGTTGACTTCTAAATATTTAAGGTTTTCTAGGTTTATTTCTGGTATTGATTTCTATGTTAAATTTATTATGGATTAAAAATTCTACTTTGTATCATTGTTATTCTTTCTAATTAATGAAGGCATATTTTATTGTTCAGTATAGTCTATCTTGATGATTGTCCATGTGCACTTGAAAAGAATGTGTATTCTGTTTTGGGGGATGATGCAGTCTTTGTTTAATAGATTATGTTGGTAAATACTGTTGTTGTTGTTGTTGTTGTTGTTGTTGTTGTTTATAGCCTCACTGATTTTCTGCCCACTTGTTCTGTCAATTACTGAGGAAAGATTACTGAATTCTCTAGTTCTAACTAAGGATTTACTCCTGATAGTTCTCTCTAGGCTTGCTTTTTGCATTTTAAAACTAAACGGGTATATGCATTTGAGATTTTTATGTCTACTAGGAGAACTGATTCATTATCAATATGTAAAGTCTCTCTATTCACCACTGTTTGCATCACATGTCGTTTGCCATATTTAGTTTTTCCTATATGTAAGTTTATTGAACTTCCATGTATTTTTCTGCTTTGATATATACTGTTTTTACTAGCCTGCTCAGGTAGTGTTTATAACCCTACTGCTGAAGATTAAGGTTTTAAGATTTTGGTAGATGGGAAGTGGATTTTTGTTTCTTGCCACTGTTCATTTCTACCATACAGAATCAAAAAGAAAACTTTCTTTGGATTCTCCTCTCCTCTCTAAAATAGCAGGCGGGATTGCTGGAGAAGACTACAAAACTTTCTATGTGTCCATCCTGTAGTGATTTTCTCCTTTTACCTCAGCCACACTCAGCCTTTAGTAGTTCACTAAAATTTTGTTTTTGAATCATTGTGCTGGTTTGGTGTTTTCTGTTCCAGTAAGCATATGCTTGGGTATTATTTCTTCATGCAGGTTCCTATCTGACTCGATGACTTGGGTTAATTGTTTGACCTGTGCACTCAGTTCTCATGAATTTAGGAAAAGTCTCTGATGTGTAATTTGCACAGTGTGTGTGTGTGTCTCTGTTTCTCTGTGTGGGTCTGTGTATGTGTGTGTGTAGATGTTGTTTCTCATTCTCATATATCTGAGCTAAACTAGAAATCTCCAAGTTTCATTCTATATTACTTGATATATGAAAAGGATTTATGCAACTTTTGTATGGGATTTTTAGATGTAAAATGTAGTAATGTATGAAACTACTACCTAACCCTAAGGTCTAGAAATTACCTCTTCACATCTAGAAAGAGAATGGGACAGGCATTACATAACTAAGTAAATGAAATAACATATATTCTTCTTTTGTGGTAAATAGTATTTATAATGGTCATCTGTGAATGACCTGAATATTTATTACTGCAAATAATGTGCGCATATTCACATTGTAGCTGTGTTCAGTGTTCAAACCTCCTCATTTAAAAAAATCTACAAATCTACAAAAAAATCTACAAATTTGAGAACCAAATTGCATGTTAATATCACCATCATAATCAATAGCCAGTTAGTATTGAAGGCAACAGATCTTCAATGCTGCCAAGTATTTTTTCTAAAATTCTTGTTTATTTATCTGTGAAGAGAGTTATTATATCAGTAACTATGTTTCTCCTTATACACTGTCATTATGGGAAATTATGTCTTGGATACATTGTCCCATTGGAAAAGCACACCACTTCGTTTTTACTTTGCTTTCTCCCCCATTATTTTAATTTTTGAGTGATATAATTTTGTCTTCTATGTTGAATAAATAATTGTTAAATTAATAATTTTATTGATTAATAAATCATCTCATTCTTACTTGGAAAGCAGCACCTACTTTCAAGAAAAAAATGACCCATTTCTTGCCTTTCAAAATCTTTAGAAAAATAACATGACTATTCTCTTAGCTCACTTCCCATTATATTAGTAAATTTCATTTCCTCTAATAGGCTGCAGAAGCTAGTAATATTATAGGAAGTCATTAATACAATATAATCACAGCAGAAGATCAAGCTCATCACTTTCTCTTTGCATTGTCAAGTGTTTCAATATTTTATTTTATAATGTGATGACCAGAACTGATCATGGTAATCTAAGTGTGGATCTGACTAATGTATTGTATATTCAAAGATTTCCTGTGAGATGAGAATTCGTTTACATTCCCTAGCCAGCACCATATCAGTCAGGCCTATTGAAATCACCACACTAGAGTACTGTTCTAAAAGCAAATCAGAAAACAGGGGAACAGTGGGAAAGTAGCAATGATGAGGAACAGAGTAACACGGGCTTGCACCGTGCTTGCCATTCCTCAGCTTCTCTGTATCCAAAATCCCTACTCAAAAGTCTAATGGTTTGTACAAACAATGGAAGTGATAAAGTAACATAGTACAGGGTATAGAAGTTTCTGGAAACTGCCAAACTGCTCTTTCTAGGGGAGTTATGATCCTTTAGTTCTTGCTCACTATTGCTGTGCAAAAACACAGACCCAGTCTTTCCAGGAAATGCAGTTTCTCTGTAATTGGAAGTTTTCACAAGAAATAATTCATTTTAAAAATGTGGTGACTATTTAA
Organism: Dolichotis patagonum; assembly: GCA_004027295.1. Taxonomy (NCBI): domain Eukaryota; kingdom Metazoa; phylum Chordata; class Mammalia; order Rodentia; family Caviidae; genus Dolichotis; species Dolichotis patagonum. The sequence goes on from PVJX010006852.1 coordinate 54,581, forward strand.
GAGCTCAGTGGCACAAGAAGGTTCTGAACAAACAAAGCAGGAAAGACTCCCCATATGAACTGCTTATTTGTATTTATAATATTAGGAGTTCTCCAAGTATCTTTTCGGTTTCTTCTTATTTTATTTGAAGATTGTAGGTCAGCATGATTTTTAAGGAAATCGCCACAATTCATTGCTTATGCTGAGACTATTTAGAGAAGCAGAAGCATGTGTATCCAAAGGTAATAATTAAGAGTCAAATCTTACCTGAACTCTGTTAAGGATACTTGAGAACTTAAAGGCATAGTCTTCCAGGAATACTCACAGTATTCATTGGCTCAACAAATATTTATTGAGTAATGAAAGGTCAATAAGAGTGAAATAATTCAATTTACCTGCCATTCTTCTACAAACTTACCTATATTTTTCCACATTCTAGATCCTCGGAGACCACTACAGAGCTAGCTCTGCATTTTGGATGTTCCTAAATCTGTGTTTTCTGTCTCATTTAGAACCTTTCTCCATTACTTACTCTTTTAGTTTCTGGGTTACATTCTTTAATTTACACTTGCTCTTTTTTTTATTCAGTTAAACCATGTTTGTGATGTACCACATGTTGCGATGTACCTAGTTTGCACTATATCTGCCTCTCCTCACCCTTTTGTTTCCTGGATGACCCTCTATGAAGAGAATTACCAAATGGTTTCCCTCACAGTCACTGCCTGCTCATGGCAGGCAGTGTGTATTCTTTCCTACTAGTCCTAACTAAATTGTCAAGAACACAAAGGAGGAGTGTGATGATGCTTAATTGCAGAGGGTGAACGGAGAGCTCAGTTACCTCATCTTCCCTCCAACAGCACTATGAGAACAGACACGGTAGGATGGAACAGTGAGATCACAAGCTTGAGTTTGGAACTTGACATTGCCATTCCCCAGTGCAGACTTGCATGGGTTATTTAACCCGCTGTGCCTCAGTTTCTTCATCTGTGAAGTAGTGCTCAGTGTTTAGGGCTACGATGAAGATTAAATGGAGTAAAATTTGGTAAAGGCATTGCTATATTGTGACCTTAGTGAACTTGATATAAATGCTTTAAGAAATAAAAATAGGTATGTTCACTATCAAATTTTCAAATATCTGAGGTATATAAAGAGATGAAAGAATTTTCCAAGGCCTTTGCAGTTACCAAGTGGCAGACCTGACAGTTGATCCAGATTATCTGCTTGCAGAGACAAACCCTTTAACCACAAAGCTCCAGGATTTTCAACCACATTATGTGGCCCAAAACAAAATTAAAAAATATTGCAATAAATAAAGATCATACAAATGGAATTTTACATAATGTAAGTTAGTAGCAATGAGTGCTTTACTATATTTTAAGTTTTTTTAATTTTAAAAACAAAAAAAGATAAAAATGATGCAGAATTTCAAAGTAAAAAGAAATAGAAATGTAACACTGGTTAGTATATTGCACATTGTTATCTTGAAAGTAATTGTTCAGATTACAAGATTTAGACATGAAAAAATCATCAAATAGACAATGAAAATATAGCTGTTTTTATTACATATGTATGCATACATATATGCATGTGTGTACATCAATATATATATGAAATAGATAACTATACTACTATCTGTTCATCCAAAGGGAGTGCTTTATTATTAATCTCCATTCTCTTTTTCAATAGAAACTTTTCATGATCTCCCTCCCCAGCAGTTTCAATAAGATCCTTGAAAATTTGTTTTGCTTTGTTGCAGATAATATGCTTACTAAGAGTCATTGTTTTCTTTATGGGGCCAGTTCTTCCTCTAAATGTTCAATGCCTTTCTGATTTTATGACTTCGAGTGGTTGGTTGTTGAGTTTTAACTCTTCCCACCCACTCTGCAGGTTCTGCCTCCTGCTATTCAGATTCCACTGTACTTAGCCCCCAAACAGCTAACTTGGATCCTTAGGATAAGAAATGTTTTAATAAACCTGTACTTAATTTACTTATAGTCCTTTCCTAACCTGCCAAATGCAAATTTATGCAATCTTATAAACTTTGCACAATGATAAGATTTTGTCCAGCAGATGCTTAAATTTATCCAGGATTGGAAATTTGCAGAAGAAAAAAGAAAATCTTGAGGGACTGGTTATAAAATGGTTAAAGTTACTCCTCATTAGTTCCTGGCTCAGCAAGCAAGGAAATGAAAAATGAAACCATGAGGTGTGGGTGGGGGATAAGAGAATGTTTGGTTCATTCAGGAGAAGCACTATTAAAATGAGAGTAAGTGATAAATGGGAAAGTAGGGAGTTGTGACCAGGATCTGGTATGGTGGTCTTGAAATCTCAGGTACAGAGCCCTACGTAGTTGTCAAAGTACATTTCCAAAATGTGTCTGTTAATCTTCACTCTCATAATGCTATAATGTCTTTTGATGCAAAGGCTACAGGAACCAGATCTTATCATTAATTAGCTCAGGTAATATTTTCAGGGTCTGCCTTTCACTTTCTTCTTTCATGCGAATCTTTATTCTTATTTAACTACTTCTTTCAGGGCAACATTTTTAGTGTATCATGTGATGGTCTCTTGAGTCACACGTTTCATCAGTCTTTTTGATCCATTCTCTTCCCAAGATTTGGATTATCAAACTAATATACCAATACCACTCCCAGACTATGATTTACAATTACTTGCTTAAAGGAGGAATTAGGCAGACATGTAATGAGTTCTGATATTTATGACATCAAAGATTTATGAAGCCCAAGACCTCCACTGGATCAACCATGTGGGTGTTTTAATTGTTCACTATGATAACAGGAGATAGATTATTAGAAAAACCTGTAATCAGGTTCCAAATCTTCACTGAATGTGAATGAATGCCTGGGAGTTCTTCAGAGAATGTTAATGAAATTGGTAAAGACAATGAATGGATGCTCAGAGGAGGATTTCTTTCTTGAAGGAGTTGAAAGGAAAGGTATTTATCTGCACATAACAATGGACAACATCAGGATCTGGGACTTGGAATAAAATAGTTTATGGTTAGTGTATGTTCACTTCTGAGCCTTAAATTTTGCAGAGCAGCTGTTAAGCATATGATACTCTATAGCTACACAAAATATAAGTCCTTTATTAACAGGTAAAAGGAGCCTCCAGAAATGTTTGAGAAATATTGCTGCTAAGAAAACAAATGTGATTAAGAAGGATATGAAGAAGGTTTTGTGAGCATGCAGAGAATATAACAGGTACTTAGCAGATGAACCTGAAGATGTTCAATGGTTAACTAACTAAAAGTAGGATAAACTGGTATCTCTGATTATATCTTTTATGTCTCTCTATTACCTTAAAATTTTGGTCATATCCCCGATCAGTTCTGCATGTAGACATGGTAATCACTTATATAGTATATTATAAGATTTGTTAACCCTAAATTTATGTAGCATATTTCATCTCCCTTGAAGATTAAGGGACATGAAAATAGGAACAATGAAAGTAATTTTTAAGATTTTCAAGGACAGCCAATTGTCAGATTTTGTAAAGTCTAGTTCTAGACCCCTTTCAGTGATGCTTTGACATATACAATCATTGTGTAAATCTGCATTCACCTCAGATTCCAGAAAGAATAAAGCGTCCATGACCACTTATGACAATATCAGCCCTGAAACAGAAGTAATTGTCCCATTACAGCAACTGAGGCTGTCATGTTAAGCAGGACTTTTCATTCTTGATGGGGACCAAAAAGACCTCTCAGATGATAATGATTTTCCCACTACCTCAGAGAACTGGTGATGCCCATTAATCAGATTACGACTTAATCAGAATTATTTATCCCACAATACACGCAGACTCATCAGCTATGTAAAACTCCTTTGTTGTTCTTTTCTAAAACAAAACCCAAAACTTTGGTCAACATCTCATAGACAGATCTGCACTTGTCAGCACATCATGCATATTAAAATCTGTGTTCCTTCCCTTCACCCATTCTCACCTTCTTGACCAGTGTTACATGTTGTGGAATGGGTGGCCAAATGGTCTGTCTGTTAGGACTCCCAGAGCTAGGAATTTTCCCCTAAAACTGCACTAATAAGAATAGAAGGATGCCTTTTTCAATAAAATAAGGACTCAAGGAAGTCAGTAGACAAATAAAAACATCAGAATTGTGACTGGAGGTGTGTCTGAAGAAGGCAAGACCCTAAGATCAGACACAATAACCAGATATTCATGCTTCCTTAAGGGATAAGCAGAAATTGTAATTAGTACCACCCAGTCCAAGAGTCCAGACATGCATCAGCTACCAGGTGGTTGAGTCTAACACCTGTACCCACCATTTCCCTGAAATGCCCCTGTTTTAGAAGCCAGGGTTGATGATATCAGCCATGTAACCTTGCTATATGCCCCTCTTAGTACATTAATATTAGCTAAACTGCTATACTTGTAATCTTATTGGTTGCCTTTAGTTTGACTCACAATGTATCCACACTGTGACTTTGTTACATAAACTCTTCCCAACAAAGAGCCTTAGTGACAGTCTACTCAGGATCCTTCCTGTCTCTCCAGAACTATTCATATTTCCTAATAAATCTTTCCTATTCTTAATCTCTTTTGCCCTTTGGAATTTTTTTTATGATTTCAGGGGACATGAACTCAGTATATCTGACCTCTAGCAGGTTGAGAGTTATATTTTCCCTATATCAACAACAAACATTCCCTCCTTTAAGATGAACATGTTATGTGCTGTGCCTCAACAAGGAGAAAAGTGACTAAGCTAGATTTTGTACCAGAAGTAAGGCTGTTGCTTTGATGCTATCTGACCATTGAGCTCACAAGCCTTTCAAACTGGTTCATGGGAGGAGTTTGGAAAGGTTGGGAAACATCAGCCAGATCATTAGCCTTAAAACTGTATGAGCCAAGCTTGATGGGAGATTTTTGTCAGAGCTCAGAATACTGAAATTGTGACAGTAATAAAGCAGATAAAGACCAAACTCAAGAGGTTCCAGTACGGGAAGAAGCACTCAACTGGCCAGTGAAATCCAGATCATGGGAAAGTTTGTTAACATTTTTCTCATATCCTGAGATTTTGTGGGAACATGAGATTAAGGGTGGCAGACTAATTAATCTGGCTGAGGAAATTTCAAGGCAGTCTAAAATTGAAGCTGTAGCATTGATACTGCTTACTGCTTTTAGCCAAATTCATACTGAAAATCAGAAGCAGAAAACCTGTTTGAAAATGTTTCTCTTTTCCCAGAAAAAAAGGGGGAGGAGGCTGTAAAATTGAGGCAGATGACAGTTTGATTGCTGTCAAAGATCAGCATTAGAAAGAAGCCAAGTGAGGGCCAGGGATATAGCTCAGCGGCATCAGTGCTTACCTGGCAAGCATGAGGTAGTGAGTTCGATTCCTGGTACAAAAAAAAGGAAGGAAGGAAGAAAAGAAGGAAGGAGGGAGGGAAATAGGAAGGAAGGAAGGAAGGAAGGAAGGAAGGAAGGAAGGAAGGAAGGAAGCCAAGCACTTTACAAGTGTACTATAAGGGAATGGCTGTTAGTCACCTGCCTACTTTTGAAGGCTCTCAGAGGTTGGAAAGTGAAACACTGCTTAGAGAATACAGTCCCAAAGCACCCTGCTCCAAAAGGGATGCCTAGGAAACTGGTTTCCTGGCCTTCTGGTTCATAGTCCTCAGGCAAGCAGGCACTCAGAGGTCACTGCAGCTAGTCTGCATTAGAGTCTGGCTATGGCCAAAGAAGGCAGTGGAGCAGCAGGCACCATCCATATAGTGCTAGTCTTACAGGAATACAGTATGCCAGAATTAAGGGGTGGTGGAGAGTTCCCCTCAGATTTCAAAGAAAGACCAGGCAGTGTGAAGTTGTGGCAGTGAAGCCAGAGATAGAGTGTGAGTCACGGAAATTTGGAGAAGCCAGAATGTAGAATAGCTGGAAAAAACTGTGAGAAGTGAGCAAAACTCACCCAAGAGAGAAGCCATGAGTTCTGCAACCACCAGTACTGTTACAGGGACAGAGTCACACCAACCCTTTGAAGTTCACATCTCACTACAACCTGCCTTAGATTTTGGACACAAAAATACTGTGTCATTGTATGTCTTTTTACTGGTGCTTCCAGCTAACAGTTTGCTTTGAGTCTCAGATTTGGAACTTAGACTTTGTAGCAATGTTGGAACTGTTAGATTTTGGAAACTCATAGAAATGGACTAAGTCTATTTTGTGTGAAGAGGTGCCCATAAATCTTTGCGGACTCTGGATGAATGTAATAGTTTATATCTAAATATCCCCCAACCACCTCTTATGTGCAGAGGTGTGTCCTCCCAGCTCCTTCCCTGGCTCTCTCTGCTTCCTGTCTGCTGTGGCATCCTGAGCAGGGCTCCTCCGGCACGCAGCTCTGCAATGCCATCCTGCCTGGGAGCCAGCTGCTCATAGACAGCACTGAAACATGAGCCTGAATAAACTCTCCCTCTTTTGATTTGCGGGATTCAAGTGTCATGTCGTGGCAACCAGAGAAACGACTAAGACAGTGCAGAAAGATTGGATGAACTTTTTTCTGGATCACAAATTAACATTGGACAAGGTCCCTAAAAAAATAGAAGAGTTTTCATGTAATAAAAAAACCTGAAGTACATTTGTCCCTCACTCTTTAAAAGAACTAGGCTCCAGCATTCTACCCCCAACCCATCAAATGTTAACATTTATGGATTCTCAATCCCTTATATAAAATGACATGGTATTTGCATATATTCATGTATATTCTTCTTATGCTATAATTATCTCTAGATCATTTATAATATCATTTACAAGGAAACAGTATGTCTATATGTAACATTTAAGGAATAATGGTAGGAAAATGAACTCTGAACATGTTCAATATACGCAGGTATTTATTGTAGGCCTAACTATATTTTTAATCTAGGTTAGTTCTGAAACCTTCAGGTAAATAGAGCAAAGTGCTCTTGCTCAATTATTGGATATAAGTTCACAAAAAAATTTTCTGGTCTGAAAGAAGAGTTTTCCTTTTGAAGGATGGACAATGGAAAAGGTTGCTTCCCCAGGCATGAATGCTAGCAGCTAATGCAGGTAAGGGGACTCAACCTTTGTCATGGTAAAACCAGAGAGGCCTGCAGCCCCAGTTTCATGGAATCTGAAGTTCTTTTTATGAATCCCAAAGAAAACAGAATGGCTCTTGGATTATTACTACCCACGGGAGACCCAGGTATCCACCGAGAAGGGCTAAAACTTCATGTGAGGTAACAGAGCACTTGCACAGGCTTAGGCATGTGAGGCCCTGTAAGTTGTACCTGGTTGTTAGGAGGCACTTTGCTGCATCCTAAGCTTTTCAACTCGAGGCTACCTATGCTGGCTCAAGACATCCAGTAAAATGGACATAGGTGTTTTTCTTGACTTTCCTTCACTATTCTCACTTTGAGTGCTAACGTGCTATGAATTTTCATGCTCTCATTTTTAATGTTATAAAACCTAAGTTTTGACTGTTTCATTGGAGTTCAGGTTTTCCTCGGTCTGACCCCAGGAAATTTCCCTAGCTTCTTCCCTCTTTGCTCTTTTTAAACATCAAGTCTTATCATTACCTCTGCAATGTTCACAGATTCTAATTTGTCTAGTTATTTTTATGCATTTCAGGGCTTCCTGCTTTGGGTGCTAGTTTGAATCGTTCACAACCTTCTTCTGCTGAAACTCTGCTCATTTTCTGATGATACATTCACATGTCAGATTCTTCTTATAGTTTCTTGTGTTCTCTGATGTAGAATTAATTACTATTTGAGTTCTTATATCACTTTGTATCTCTGTATAAGAAATCTCAGCACCCTGTGACAGTGAGTCTTGCTTATGAAACTAGTTCTCTCATTAGATTATAAACCCTCCAAGGAAAGATTTTATTCTATAACTATTATTCTCGAGAGCACCCATCTTAATACCACTATCTTAATATCTTAATACCTTGAATAGACTATGCACTCTACCAAATATTGGCTGATTGCATATCCATTTTCAGTGAATGAAGTAGGCCTTTTCAACCCTTATAAGCAGAGTTGAACCTTAAAGAAACAATGCACACAAATTAAGTAGTAATTTATCAATGCCGTCCCCAGTGGTTTGAATAAGTAAATGACATTTCCAGACCAGAGAAATTTCCTCACTTTTTGTTGCTTAACGAGAAACTTGGAACAATAGAGGCATAGGTGTGCAAACTGATTTTTGTTCTTGTTTGTTTGTTTGTTTGTTTGTTTTTCTTTGTTTTGTTTTTGGTACCAGGGATAGAACTGATAACCTCACGCTTGCCAGGCAGGCGCTCGTGCCACCAAGCTAAATCCCTGCCTTGTCCGCAAGCTGTGTTCTGTATAAAACATGAAGGTTCTGTGTGACTTAAAGACAAAGTGCTGTAGTTAGTTTTCAGAATCAGACAAGGAGATATTCCAAGCTCTGGAATGTTTGGGGGAGGAACGAAAAAGTTGGAGAGCTGGCTTCACAAAGCTCAGATAATAGCATGTATTTTTTGGTTTAATGAGATATATTCAGCCTACAGCCAAAAAAGCTCCCATGGTCCCTGGGCAAGCAGCTTCAATCCTAGTGTCTCCCTTTATAAAATTCTAAGTTGATACACTCACCTTGAATTTAGTCATCATTTCAGAACTTCTGGACCTCATGTGTTTCTTTTTCCAGATAGTGCTAAATTTACCTCCTCTGAGAAGCTTTCTGCAGGAACAATCTGAGCACCCTGTTTCATGCCCCTATCTCTTACCACAGAGTGTCTGTTGGTGTAGTATGAGAAACCACACCAGCCCACTCAGTCTGCTGTCTGGAATGCACATTCTAAAAGTTAAGAGCCCGACTGGATTAACTATGAACAATAAGAGACAGGAATGATGAGAAAACTATCTCTTTTCTTTGACCCCAGATTTGTGGTCTTGAAATAACCCTTCATGGCACCAAACAACCTTGTCTATAGTGTGGCCACCTATTTCATCTTTACATCTGACTCTTCCTTTCCATGTCTTCCATTCAACATGATGCCTCACTAGCTTCTCTAGCCTCACTCTTGAAATATCATAATCATACACTAGCCTTTTCTCAGGCTCTGTTTCTCAGAAATCTTGACTAAGACAAAACACAATTGCTACAAACAAATTAAATAAATGAAATCTCTGCTAGAAAATGTAAGCAGATTCTTCTTCTTCATCTTCTTCTTCTTCTTCTTCTTCTTCTTCTTCTTCTTCTTCTTCTTCCTTCTTCTTCTTCTTCTTCTTCTTCTTCATCTTCTTCTTCTTCCTCCTCTTCTTCGTCTTCTTCCTCCTCCTCCTCCTCCTTCTCCTCTTCTTACTCCTTTTTTTAGAAAAAATATAGAAAAGCTAAATAAACATGTTCATACTATTTGAAAATTGAAGTGGTCTTTGATGGGCTCTTCTATGTTAAACATGCCAAATATTCAAAGGACTTTTCATTGTAATCACCACAGTCCTTCATTTCCTTAGGATGCTACCATGCTCTTAGTGAGGAAAATGGTAGAGAAATTGCACAGGGCATTATAATCACACTAGCCAAATTAACCCAAGCTGACCACATTGCTCTATGCCTTAGGCAAGAGCTAGAAGTAGGAAAGAAATGCTCACTAACGGAAAAGAACCAAGAGGCTAAACAGAGATATGATGTTTGAACTTTTAAAGAGGACATTATAAATGGCAGAGAAAATAGGAAAGCAGAAATTAAAAACAATAAAAACAAAAGCAAGTTGACAGTGCTTCTTTTAATATGACAGCTGTGGTGCTTCTAAGGCCCAGGCTTATGGACATAATAGCTGAGTCCCAGTGAAAGAGCCAAGGACCACGGAGTTTGAGCACTTAGTCACAATGGCATTTTAGGTTAAACAATCATTGACTCAGCAGTGAAAAATGAGATAAATTAAAATTATTTTCTTCACAACGGCCGAGGGGCTTGGCAAGTAATATATTGAAGAAATTTCCTGGACATAATAGGTTACATTAATTTTCAACTGCAAAACAATTCCTTCAGCATTATTTTTCAAGGAGAGAGGGAGGAAGGAGGGAGAAAGCCACCCTGTTACTTGCACTATTTACTTCTGGCCTAAATGAGAAAGCTGTTTCAAAGAGAAAATTAAGAAAGATGTATCAAGACATACTGCAAAATCCTGACTGTAAAGAATTCAAGTTAATCGATTGCCCATTTGCTTGTTCAAATGTGCTCAGTATTAATCCAGGTACAATAGAAGCAGAAACTTTGAAAATCATTACTTTGGGAAGCAAGATGTTAAGCTCTCCAGAAGCTAAAAACACTTTCTTTTGGAACATGGAACTAGACGAAGGTGGAAACGCATCTTTCCATCCCACTGGGCTGTCAGCTTTGGTAAAGGAGTTCATTCCCTGAAATTAGAACTGTTTTGTCCCAGACATTGGAATACTTCAGGTTCCAAACCTTGCAGATTTCATATGATACTTACAGAATCAGAAAAATGGAATTGTGTATGGTGGTAGGAAAAAATAATGCCACATCTAGAAACAAATAGAAACAGAAAATGTTATTCCTTTTTCCATAGACGTTCTCAACTTTTGGGCCACTCAGTCTTGGTCACAACTACTACTGTCTTTTGTTTGTTTGTTTGTTTTTTCGTTTTGACAAGGTGTCACTTATGCAGTCTCAGCTGAACTTGAACTCACCATATAGCTCAGGCTGGCCTCAAACTCTCCGTTCTCTTTCTTCTACCTCCCAAGCTACACACATAATTGTAGTATAAAAGGAAACATTGACAATGTCAATAAGCAGATTTCATGGTATTCTAATAATAATTTATGGGCAATGAAATTTGTATTCTTTATAATATTCAGGTCATGGAATAGTGTTCTTCATTCTTTTTTATTTTAACTATTTAAAGTGTAAATACTAGTACTAGCTTTCAGACTCTGACTGTACTTGGATTGGGAACTATTGTTTGTCCACCACCTTTGGTTTACAGTAATGATTCATATGATAGTGATATAATTCATCTTGAAACATCAGTTGTGTGTCAGAGAGATGTTGAGTGACTTGTTAGATTAATTGGATAACTATTTTCAAATGTCAGAAGAACTTTTCAATTTTTATGTGTGCTACCCCCAATGTGATGACTATAGATAGAGAAGACAATGTTAGCATTTTTGCAAGCATGTTTCTGTCATAACCACCAATGAAGTAGTTCAAACCTAATTTATACATTAGTCAGACACCTACTATAACTACTTCAGGTTAAAGTTTTATGATCTTATGCAGATGACTTTTTTAATAAAAAATACAAGAACAATAATTTCATTCTTAGTCATTTTTTTAATCAGCTTTCCCATTGCTGACACACAATACCCAACACCTAAAATTTAAAGGAGCAGAGGTTTAATTTGGCTCATGGTTGAAGGGGTTTAGTTAATACTCAGCTGGACCCAAAGGAAGAACATCACTGTAAAAGGGGATGGCAAAAGAAAGATGATTATACCACGGTAACCAGAAATCAGAGAATGAGGAAAGGAGTCAGGGACAGGAATATAACTTTTCACAATGTTGTCTCAAGTGACCACATCTTACCTCCTAATGGCACAATTATATATAAACATAAAAAGATTAATCCACTGATGAGTTTAAGACCCCCCCTTATCTAATCATTTCCCAAAAGCAATGGCTTTGAACACATAAGAGATTTGGTGGCTATTTTAGATCTAAACCGTGACATTCTATTTCTGGCCCCTAAAAGGTTCATGTCCATCTTATTACACAAAATACATGTAGTCCATCTCTAAGAATTGCCAAAATCTTAACAGTTCCAACATTGCTGAAAATTGAAGCTGGCAGTCTCCTCTGAGACTCAAAGAAAACTGTGAGCTATGAACTCCTGTCAAAGTCATAAAACAATTTAAATACTTCCAATATAATACAGTGGTATATACTAAGTGTTTCCCTCGCAAAATAAAGGAAAGGGGGAACAGAAATAAATTGGACCAAAGCAAGACTGAAAACAAGCAAGAAAACATTAAATCCTATACTTTTATGTCCAGAAACTTGGGCAGGTGATGGTGATATGTAGATTCCAAAGGGGATGATTAACCCTGCCTGTAGCATTACTGGTTGCAACCCACACTGTATGTTCTTTGGGCTGACTCTGATCACTGTGTATGGTGTTCCACAGCAGATGTTCCACATCCCTAGAATCTCCAACTTCCTGGGATGGCCAATGAACTTTTAGCTATAACCCCACATCTTTACAAACGACCTATTCAGAGACATTTCCTGGTTTCTCAGCACTTCCTCTGAAATCTGGCAGAAGCCTTTGTAATCTCACAATTATTTTATTCTTCATACCTAACAACTACCACCACATGTGTGATGTCAAGATTTGTCAGTGGCTTAGACAGTAGCTTGGCCTCCCTGGATTATGGCTGCAGAAACTTCTGAGTCTCTAGATATCTGAATTTAGGGTAACACTTTCTTAAGTGGTCATGAATAAGCCAGGTGACCTGGGAATTGTATTTCAAAATATTTCAACTCTTTTAACAACTTTGAATTTGACATGATGAGTTTTGGCCATTTGTCTACATACCTACAAGGTGACTTTCTTATTGTTCTAATAGGGAGTACTTGACATTTTATTATTTATGTTTCCATAAGCCCTGTTTTCTTTGGCCCCAATTTACAGGCACCTTCTTTGTGGTCAAGCTGCACAAGCTGTTAGGATCTACATTGTACCCCAATTCTTATTCTAAATCTGGCTAAAACTAGTCACAGTATCATGAAGCAGCCTGAGCATTGGACTGCTATGAAATTTGTTTCCCTGGGTCTGGTAGTATACTGCCTTTGAATTCAGCCTCACAGAAAGTCTTAGGAGATGGACAAAATATAGACAAACTTTGTGAAGATGAAGCACACTTTTCCTCTAGTCTAGTTTTTAGGAGAGTTCTCATTACCAACTGATAGTTTATGCATATCATCTTTACTATTCATATTGCTATTAACATTTAAGTCTTCTGAACACCCACTGGAGTTGCCCAACATGGTCCACTTACTGAATTGTAAGGGTCCTCTAATCAGCATCTCCAAATCTGTTCAAACTCCTCCAATGAATTAGATCTAATGGCAACTCAACCCCATGTTCAGCTATAGTGATGGAATGACCTCCGATTGTTACTGACTCTCTGAATTATTAAATATTTTCTGATGCTGGGACATAACCTAACATGATTTAAAGTAAGAGAGTTTTAATTTTGTTTGCAATAGAAGGCATTCAGTCCATGTTTGGTTGGTTGACTCCAAGGAGGAAATGGTATGACAGAAAGGTGTTACAAAGGAAAACTGCTCATCGCATGGCATCTTGGAAGCAGAGTGAAGGGAGGAGCTAGGGACAAGAATCTAGCCTTTCAAGTCACAGTCTCAGTGGCCCATCTTTCTGTACAGGACCCATCTCCTAACAAAACATTTAGTTATGAGCTTATCACTGGATTATTTCATGGCACAATTACATTCCAAAAGCACCATCTCTGAATACATGAAATTATTGGAGGAATTATAGATGCGACTCGTAACATTATCTTTGCTTCCTTACAGATTTGCATATAGAAACACACGGTAGATTCACAGTAAAGAGATATTGATAGAACATGTATGCATTGGGTAAACGTCACATCAAATCATTTTAAATGGTAGATATATGTACATTCAACCAGATTGTCCATTACCTTCTAGTATCGAGACATTACTGAGCTTGTGCAGCTATGTCTATTCTTCAACTAGTACAGAAACTAATTGCTCCTCTTTTATTTCTTTCTCTGCTCTCTTCCTTTGCACCTTCTCTTTGAGGACCTTTACTTTCCTTCTTTCCCTCAGGTTCCTTTGCCTTTCACCGGTCCTTCCACTGTTCATACCTTCTCACTGCTATTAAAGTAGCTTTATGGAGTTGATTTGGAGACAGGAATGAAGTAGATTTGCAAACTGAAACCAGACTTTGAGCTGCAAGTATAGACTTCCTTCCTATAGCTAAAATTTTGGAAAGTTAACTCATTGATTTGCCTTAGTCAGCTCAAGCAGCTATCTGAAAATACCATAGACTGGACAGCTTACAAGTGACAAAAATGTAGTTTTCAAAGTTCTAGAGACTACAAGGTTAAAATCAAATTGATAACATAATCTGGTGAGGGCCACTTTCTTGCTCATACGTGGTATTTTTCCCTGTGTCTCCATCTAGTGAAAAGTGTCATTCGCTCCTCAGTCTCTCTTTTACAGAAACACAAGTCCCAGTTTAGAGGGAGACCCCAACATGAGCTAATCTCTTCCCCCAAATCTCTATTTCTTAGTACCAACATCTTGGAGACTAGGATTTCTGCACATAAATTTATGGTGACAAGCATTCAGATCTTAGCAGGAAGCTATGGAATGCACTTCTGTATGTGTTTGTGTTTGTAAGAAAAACACCAAACAGATTTTACCACCCACTTTTATAATTTTTGTATTAAATAAAATCTTTCTTCCAGGCCTCCTAATCTCATTCCATCCACCAAATTTGCCATTATTAGCAGTTGGAGGAATGTCATTTCTCATTTGTTTCCTAAGTTCAAAAGTATGGTAATATTCTTTCATATATATATATATATATATATATATATATATATACACACATATATGCACCTATATACATACACATGCATATGCATGCATATATATGTTTATATAATTATAAAAAAGACTTTATTATATATAAATCCATGTATATGTGTGACATAAGCATAAATATGTTCACGGATGCATTTACATATGTTATTTATATATACTCCTGTGTGTGTGTGTGTGTGTGTGTATATATATATATATATATAGTTTACAAATACAATAAAATTCTCTTTCTGTCTCTCCTCTCTTTCCCCACACCTTTTTCTAAAGCTTTGTTTTCCAGTGGTTGGCCTTTAGTTTCATCAGTCACTGTTGTCCTTGGCCTTACCTAAAACTCCAGTCCAACACAAGCCATTTCCTAGAGCTTTAGCAATTGAGGAAGATAAAGTGCTATATTTCCACTTTGACATAATGCTGACATTTGCGTTAATGGATATACTCATTCCTCTCCACAGTGTTATCAGTATACACCCCTGCATTCTTTGTCTTTTCATTTGGTGACTCTGTAACTGGTATCCGCATCCACAAAACCATTTAGATTTCCTGGAACCAAATCGATTTCCATAACTCCAGTGGGCTGAAGCTGGAGAATATTGATTTCTCGTTTGTTAGAGGCGAGTAACGAGGAGCCCCCGAAACATGCACAAGCTAGTGGAAAGGACGCCTGTTTCCATCTGTGGCCTGCTAGGGTTCCCATGGCTGAGGTTCTTTGTTGTGGACTTGCAGGCCTAGGGAGATTCAAATGACTGGTCCAACTATGGATTTTAGGCCTGCAACCAGAACTCTCCTGAGTCCACTGTCACCTTTCAAATTCATTTTGCACTTTGTTTTCTGAAAGTCTGCTAGCAACAGGGCCCACAGGTGCAAGCCAGCTCAGCAAATGTGACATTCTCTTTGGCGACAACTTTGGACACGGAGTTGTCTTTAAGTAAAAGCATCACTTAAAAGAAGGATGTCAGATCACCAACTGCCAGACATCCAATTATCCATCTTTGCTTTTTATTTGCTATTTTAATTTTAAAATTCTGACAAAACTGTCTGCCCAAGGTAAGATAACTGGCCATTTTTAAAATTATTTCTTTGGTTAATTTTGCTTTTAGGCTTTTGTTGACGTCTGGATCTGGAATGTCCCCAAAGTTTCATGTGCTGAAGTCTTGGCTCGGAGCATAAGAGGAGGAGGAAACTTAGGAGGTGTAAAGAGATGGAAGAGGAAGGTCACTGAAGAATATATTTTGTCCACTGGTTATTCTACTCTTTCACTTGTACTTTGCAGAAGATCATTTTGGGTGAATTCCACATATTTTCAAAACTCCATCCTTGCCCCTATTCCCTCTGCTGGAGTCTGGGAAGAAGTTTGTTCTGCTCCACAGCCTGCAGTGGAGGGGCCTGGTTTCTGTAGGTCTTGTTGTGCCTCTGCCAACACCAACGGCTGACAAATGCTTGCTACGACAGGGCTTCTGTCTCAAGAATGGGGCTAACCAGAGGCCACAGGCACTTGTATACTTTTCCTGTGTTGTCTACTTGAATAACCTCACCTCATTCTACCCCAAAAGAGCTCCGTGGTATACCCAGGATCTAATTTGTTAGAGGACATGCCGGGTAGGAACTGATACACAGCAGGGGTGCACATTATCTCTTCACAGGATTTCATCCTCCTAATTACATTAGTAATGCTCCATGTTAGCTGTAGGCTATCCTATTCAGTGGTTCCTGCTAGAATTTTTAAGAGCATTTAGGTTAAAGACTACTGTATCCTAAGAATGTTCCTTCAGTCTAAGGAACACATTAACCTCCCATTTCCTATATTTAAGCCTCCACATGGAAAAGTTTAGTGTCAACCATCTCCCTTTCCACATTTTCCTCATGTTTATCACAAGAGGTCTTTGCCAAGAAAGAAATGTGTGTCTTTGATATTTTTCCTCCCAGACCATATTTTCCTAACTGAGTGATTGTCAGCCAGCTCTTCATCCCTCAAGTTAACTTGTGGAATTGGGTAGGAGTACAGCAAATTCTGTGAAATACTGAGAGGACACATATCCATAATCATCTCGTTAGAGCCATGTCAGTTATGAAGGCAAAGAACTTAGTCATTATAGTAGCCTTCAGTGGCTGTCATAACAGCAGATTATGGGAAAGAGTTTCATGAGAGGAATGTAAGTCCAAAGTAAACAGTGACTTGCCTAAGAATGTAGTTGTGATTGGCTAAGCTTACCCTGAAGTTTACCCTGATGCCCCAGTTTCTTCTACCATAACTCTTTGTTCAATCGGGAATTATTTGTATGCTGAAAAACACTTCAGTATAATTAAGTGTATCATTGATTATTTTGATAATCCAGAAAAAGCAATCAGAATACAATTAGATACACTAGGGAAGTTCATTTCATTGTTTTCTAGTCTGGCACCATATGGTAATGAAAAGGAAAAATTAAGAATAATGTCTCAAAGAATATCTCTCCAAACATTTTACTTTTTTCTCCTCAGACATCTTTGAGTTCCCTAAATCTGTGCCAATTTAAATGAAAAAGAATAACAAAGCTAATTTATCACTCTTTCATTAAAACCCCACAACAATATAATTTTTTAGACATAGGATTCTTTAGACTATATTAACCCTAAATACCTAAAAGACACTTGTATCTTATTTCTTTCTTTAGGAACAATTGAAGCATTAAATCCTACAAACATTTTACAAACACTGTGTACTTTGTCAAATAACCTTGAATAACATAAAAGCCAAGATTAGTGAAAACATTTTTAAAATCTGACTTATCAATAGATCATGATATTGTCTTTGCCTTTTACCCTTATTTAAGGAACTAGGTTGTTGGAGCTGGAAGTTCCCTTAGAGTTCACCTAGGCTAACACACTCATTTTCCAGATGAAGAAGCTGCACCTGGGAGAAATTAAGTGAATTACTCAAGGTCACACAGAAAGTCACTCATGAGTTGAGCTAACAGTCTTGTCTTTTGCCATCAGTTCACTTTCCAGTATGCCATGAAGTCTCAAAATCAACTGACCAAAGTAGTATTCTACTAATATTTAGCCAATGAATTTTAATCTATCTTTTAACTTCTGTTCACTTCTAAGATTTAACTTCAAGGTTAATGGAACTAGGGAAGTGGGCGTGTGGGTTCCCAAGGCTAAAGAACTCCATAAATCTATGTCCTTTCAAATATGACATTATTATTTTCTTCTGGAAAAGATATTCTTGAAAAAAATTTTTATGAAACAGTAAAGAATTATATGCATTTTTTCCTCTTTCTTTAATACACTAAGAAGTAGGTGTAGAGCTCCCGGTCTGACCCAGAGAGCTGTGTGAGGTGAAAGGAGGGATGCTCCAGCCTGCTGGGCCTCTGTGCAGGACGTCTAGAGCAGGAACAATACTGGGGCTACTGGACTGACTAGTGGTTATACAAAAATTATTTAAAATCAATCAGAATGCTAGCATAGTCCTAAGGATACTAAACAGAATTCAGAGGTTCTACAATGCTTCCCAAGGATGATCTGGAGTTAGATGAAGAGCTACAGAATTTACCAGAAAAGATTCCTGACGGGAACCAAAAGATCATATAACTGAGATGAGCATTCACATCCATCTCTCAGCGTCAGAGACTGAGTGGGGTTTATGGTGAGACTTGAGACATCCAAATGCTAGAACATATTCAGCTGTAAAGGCCTTTTTGGTGAAAGTCCTGGGTCAAACTTTGAGAATGGGCTGAGCTCTCTGAGGTCCTTTAGTTCTCCACGTCCAGGGTGACCAACTGCTCTCCTAAGCAGCCATCACCCCAGCCTTGCTTTCACCAACCACAACCCTGTGCCACCTTCAGAATATCAACCTCCAGCCAGCCTTTTGACTACCCTCTGGATCGTTCTAACTTTCACAAGTGTTCCAGCCATAACTGTAATTCAAGACAGTGCTATGCTTTCTTCTGTGCCTGACACTTTTTCTCCATCAGGCCCCTCCAATTCACTTCCTACCTCCTCTACATTCCACATTAACTAGCATATTTTTCCTAAATAAATGACTATTTCTGATTATGCTAATTTGATACATAAGGATTGATCCAATTTCAAATAAGAAAAGAAATTCTGAGATATTTCCTAAAAGAATACCTCATGGTCTGTCATGAATATGAAATAAATGTCTCCCATATTAAAATAATTGATTTATGTATTTTAATAAAAACAGTAAAATATAAATATAATTTAGATGTTTTGAAAACAAACTTTAATTAAAAATACCCAATTACAATTTTCTATATATATTCTTTCTATCATTTTAATTTACTTATTTGTAATGATTTCATGTCTTCAAAAGCAAACATACAGTTTTCACCTGTGTTTTCTCATTTGAATGTCCCTCCGCCTCACATCCACTGACTGACACTCCATGAGCGAGAAGAGCATTAAGACTTATTTGGAGCACCATTTGTTAAAGAGACTGTCATTCTTCCAGCGAGCATGTTTGGCCCCTTTATTAAAGATGAGGTGGTTGAGTGAGTTTGCAGTTGTGGTTGTATCTTCCAATCTATTCCACTGATCCTCGGGTCTGTTTCTATTCCAGTACCATACTGACTTTATCACTGTAGCTTTGTAGTATAATTTTAAGTGGGGGATTGTGATACCTCCTGCCTTGGCTTTGTTGCTTACAATTGTCTTTGCTATTCTAGGTCTCTTCTGGTTCCAGATAAATTTTAGGAGTGATTTCTCTAGATCTATGACGTATGTTAGTGGTATTTTGATTGGGATGGCATTGAGTCTGTATAGTAATTTTGGGAGAATGGCCATTTTTACAATGTTTGTTCTTCCTATCCATGAACAGGGTATGTCTTTCCATTTTCTGAGGTCCTCTTCGATTTCCTTTTTCAGGGTATTATAATTTTCACTGTATAGCTCTTTTACTTCTTACTTGAGATTAATTCCTAAGTATTTCATTTTTTTGGATGCTAGTGTAAAGGGTGTAGTTTCTCTTATTGCTCTCTCAGTACTTTTGTTGCTAGTGTATAGAAATGCTATTGACTTTTGTGTATTGACTTTGTATCTGGCTACCTTGCTGAATTTGTTAATTATATCTAGGAGTCTTTCAATAGAGTTTTGGGGGTCTTCTATGTAAAGTATCATGTAATCTGCAAATAATGATAATTTAACTTCCTTTTTTCCTATCTTTACCCCTTTTATTTCTCTTTCATGTCTTATTGCTCTGGCTAGTATTTCCAGTACTATGTTGAATAGCAGTGGTGATAATGGACATCCTTGTCTTGTGCCTGATTTTAAGGTAAAGGCTTTCAGTTTTTGACCATTCAATATGATGCTGGCTGTTGGTTTGTCATACATGGCCTTTACCATATTGAGATAAAGACCCTCTAATCCAATTCTCTGTAAGGTTCTTATCATGCAGAAGACTAAAACTAGACCCATGTCTATCACCATACACTAAACTAAAATCTAAATGGATCAAAGATCTAAATATTAAAACAGAAACACTAAAACTGCTGGAAGACAAAGTAGGTAAAAACCTCAAAGATATAGGGGTAGGAAGACAATTCATGAACAAGAACCAAAGTACACGGGAAGTACTTCCCAGAATCAAT
>PVJX010006853.1:0-74738 GCA_004027295.1 Dolichotis patagonum
TGCGTCACACTCGTGGGCACTGCCCGGACTCATGGTCCTGAGCTCTTTGCTAGCACACTGCAGACCTGTCACCTTCTTCCTGATACCCCAAAACCTCTTTTATATCTACAGCCTAGAGGCAGGATTGACTCCCCCGGCCTGCTGGATCTACTACTAATACTGCTGTCAGCAGACTGTTGAGTGATTTTTGAGTGGCTGTGAATGCAGTTATCCCTAAGGGTGCCTGGAGCAGAGCTGTCTTCATATTGGTATCTTAATTAGGCATCTAAATGCACTTTGAAATCCAGGTGACCTACAGAGAGGATGACATCTTTTTAGTGAAGGTGACGCATTCAGTGAGTAAATTTTTGGTAAAGCGATTGACCACACCCTTTTGCAAAGATTGATTAAACTAGGAATATATAGGCTCAGGGCCCATGGCTTCCTGAAGAATTTATAGCCTATTATAATGCTAATGGGTGAAACCATAAAATTTTGCAATGGGTGAAACCATAAAATTAATTGATTTTAATTTTTTAAAGCATAGACTCTTTGACGCCATATAATAGTTTGTAAAACACAAAATTTAATATAATTTTATGTAGAAAAAGTTTTAAAGCAGCTATAACTGAACTTTATAGTTAAAAGAAAAGCAATCAGAAAAGTTCTTTAATTCATTGTGAGAGTATGATTTTTAAAATTTTATTTTTTTCATTTTAAAGAGAAAAAAATAAAACAATTTCAAAACAACAATTAGGGGGTAACAGTGGTATATACATTGCTTTTTGTCTTCAAATCAGTTACTCAGAGTACAAGACGTCTGCATCGGATCATCTGACAGTACTAGCAGTGTGATTTATTTATGTCCCTTCTCTACATGTTACACATTTCTTGCCGAATGTACATACTGATAAATTAATGAAGCTGTCATTAATTTATTTACCAAAATGATGACTTGAATTCACATTGATGTGAGTATATTTTAGTTGTTACCGATTTTATGCTTCACAGTGATAAAATTACAACATTTTATTATTGAAGAATGTTTGTTTTCCTTTTCTGGAGGAAGGCAGGAGGAGGGTTAGGGCAGTCAGCTAAAAGAAGGGAGGGTCCTACAGCTGCAACGCAGGAAAAGGGCTTTTAGTCACTCAAATAGAAGTTACGTACAAGGGGTTGGGCAGTTGGTATCTTTATCTTCCTGATTTTCACCTTCCTGGAAATGAGCTAATGCATCAGAGGACGATTCTTAGCAGTCCTAAATTTTGTAATTATATTAAAATTCAGATTAACTATTGAGCATTTTATATTGTGCTCTGGCAGTTTAACCTATGAGTAATTCTTTTTGTTTTTTTCCTTTTTTTACTTTTTTGGTACTGGGTATTAAGCCTAACATGACTAATACTTGCTCATGAATTCAAAATTGGAGGACAAGTCAATAAAAGCTACCTATTAGAGTAATAAAAATGGTTCTTGCTATCATTAATTTTAATTTTTTTATGAGTCATTACTCTATGGGTCAGATTTTTTGTTCTAATGAGTAGTCTCTTCTTGTGTTATGTATATAATTTTCTTTGTAAGTATATTAATTACAGTCTTTTGACCTTTTCTCTGCATTGTCTCTAGTCCTTCAAGTTGTATTCTTCCTGCTTATTGTTGTCTCCTTTCCTGTCAGAGGCTGCTGATCTTGGGCTGGCACTTCTCATTTTAGGGCCATCGTGGCACCTGATGCCAGCCACTTCTGGACGGTTTGGATGCCATGTGATTTGTGTTGGTTTTCTCCTGAATGGCGTCTCCCTTCTCTACACATCTGACACTCATCCCTGACTCCGCGCATTCCTTCTGTCTCCTTCCCACCTGCCGCAGATTTGCCTACACGTCTTCCTTGCTTTGATGGCTGTCTTTGGGCTTTAACATTTTAAAAACACGTTTATTTGTATATCACTGGTGTTTCAGAAGGAAGCAAAGTAAACATACAGTACTTAGTTGGGTATAGTGGTGCATGGTCTCATCCCAGCACTTCAGAGGCTGAAGCAAGAGGATTGCCACCAGCTCAAGGACACCCTAAAGGACATAGCAAGACCCTGCCTCAAAAAAAGGCGGGGGAGGGGGTGCTGGGGGCTTACCTCCGTGGCATAAGTGCCTGCCTGGCAAGCGTGAGGTTGTGAGTTTGAGTCTCAGTAACAAAAATAAAATCAAAAAAGCATGTATACGTAATCCCTACATTTAATGTATCTTCCTGACACACTGGAACTTCAAGATCCATTTCAAGCCATTCATTTATATACATATATGTGTATATATCCGTATATATGTGTATATATACGTATATATATGTATATATATATTTGTTTTTGTTGTTTTTGGTTTTGGTTTTATTTTTGAAACAGGCTTTTGCTACATAGTCCAGGCTGCTCTTGGGCTTAGTATGTAGCCCAGGCTAGCCTAAAACTCACGGCAGTCCTCCTGCCTCAGCCTCCCAAGTGCAGAGATTACAGGCGTGTACCACCATGCCTGGCCAAGTCGTGTATTTTTGGTAAGAGTTTTTACCCCATGGCTTTAGGTGCCGTATCTTTTCTAGTCCTTCCCATGAAATAAATGATACACTTACTTTCACTTGTTTGCCATGTGTTTGTTTCTGTGGACTTAAATCTCAACCTGTCCTTGTCTTACTGCCTTATTTTTAAAAGTATAAAGCACTTGAAACATAAGGAATTATAATCCAACCCCATTCCACTCAGCTTACTGGTTTTACTTGTATTTTTTATTTTTTTATTTTAAAGAGGATAAAACAAAACATGACAGAACAAAGCAGATCAGAACAAAACAATGCAAGTGACACAGGATTTTAAAGCAAGACAATAGAAAAACACCATTGGCTACCGTAATGTCTCTTGTTCTCTTCAAAATAGTTGACTATATCTTCACACACAATGAACTCAAACAAAATAGTATAAACAAAATAGTACAAACAAAATAGTATAAAACCGATCGAATTAGAAGAATGAAAACATTACAGGCCTTCAAAACCAGACAATAGAAGAATCAACAATGGCTGCCATAATGTCTCTTGTTCTCTTCAAGATAGCCGTCCATACCTTCATATATATTGAAATTAAATAATATAAAACAGACGAAACCAATCTAAACAAAGAATAAAAGCATTACTGGACTTCACAACATGATAGGAAATCAGCAGTGGATACCGTAACGTCTCTTTCTTCAGAGTAGCTGTTCATTTCACCACACATAATACAAGCAATTCGTAAACTCTCTAGAAGTTCTAGGCATGTATAAGCCTCTACATGTACATGCGTCCTTTCTGTATTAGAGGGAAAAACAAAACAAAACCAAGTACTAGAGAAACAAAAAACAGAACAAAAAAGAAACCAAATAACAATAACCAAGAACCCCAAACAATGGCAATATAGGCTTTCAAAGCAAGGTGTAGGTACTGATTTGACTTGTTAGACACCACCGTGTAGGAAGCCTTGTTGGTTTTGTCCGGGGACTCTAAGGCCCGTCTCCCACAGGTGCCTGGTCTTTTAGGAGTGACAAGGTGAGCTGAGGTCACCATGAGAGGTGGTTGACAGGAAAAGGGCGGGAAAGGGCGTGTTGATCAGGGGAAAGAGGTGAAGAAAATTCCACAATTGGGAGAGTACCGGAGCTTTTTTAGGCAAGAAGCAGTTCCACGTTAGGGAAGTGGGGTTTCGGTAAAGGGCTTGTTCATCCGCTTGGGGAACGGTTTCAGTCTGACACAGGGGCTGTCTGACCTGCGAGGCCGGGGTCCCCTGCCGCCCCCCCACCCGGGGGCAGACCCTTGGCACAGCAGGCCGGTGCCTCACAGTGACTCTTAAATTGGTGAGCGAGCAGGAGAGCGCTTGGGAGCAGACGTTTTGAATGTTGGGTCTGCTTATGCTTTCTAAAAACTAAAAGGAAACGTTTTCTCCCCCAAATCTAGGTTTTCCTTGTTGCTGCTTAACTTAGAGGAATACTACTTTGAACAGCATACGGCCAATCACATACAGCACGGGGGCAGCGGTGAGGAAAGGTGAGGAGCCTTTGGGGTGTCACCCACCCGCAAACCCCTCCGACAGCCCTGCAGTGAAGTGCAGCCTGCAGAGGGCTCTTCACTCTCGTTCTTGTTAGGAAGCAGGAAGAAGAGTGGATTTCTGCGTTGCTGTCGTAACTTCTTGTATTTTTTAAAGTCAAAAGGGTTTGTTTTAAGACCTCTGAGCCCGCTGGAAGGCCTCTGTTCTGTGTCACCTTTTTGTCCTTTTATCCCTTCTGAAGTTACGCACTGAACTCTGTTCTCAATCATTAGGGCTGTGGTCTTACAAAGTAATAATCAGAAGTCACAAGACTGGTATGAAATCAGCACTTTCAAAATGAATAAATAATGCAATTTTGAATTTGAGGTAAAATCTGATTTCTTCCTGTTTCACGATTACTAGTTACTATAACAAAAACAGAGTGTTCCTTTAATCTTGCCTTTTGAAGCAATGTACAAAAGTAATTATTGACGTTTTTTGTTTTCGTTATAAAACTTGTACTTCAGGGTCACTAAATTGCTGATAAATACAGTTGTTTACTCTCAAATTCTAGCTAATCAGCATAGAAGGAATAGTAGAATTTCAACCCCTAGTAAGATGATGGATCTACACCGGTGCGCAGCACACTCGGCCTTTTGGCCAAACCTGTCCTGCCATTCGTTCTGTCTGTAAAGTTTTACTAACAGTGAAGTGCTTAAAATAAATCAGATTAATTCATCACATGTAAATTCCAAACAAGTTAAAATATAAAACACACTAAAATCTGTATATGCTATCAAAATACATTTGTTCAATTACAGGGAGAAATGTTTTTAAAAGAACATAATCAAATGGATGCACCTTGAGATCATAATGTTGTGAAATAAATCAGGCACATAAACTTGTATATCACATGGTTCTTCTTATATGAGAAACTCAAAAAGCAAACTAAAATTTAGATAACAGGATGTAGGGAGATAGATCTTTCTCAAATGAGAGGGGAAACAAAGCGAGGGAAAAGGAATAAAGGAATTACATTTGGTGTGTATGTACACCAGCTCACACAAGGGATGTGATCATTCTGTACTGCAAACATAAATCCAAAAAAAAAAAAAAGGATCGCGAGACGAGAGGGGGGGAAGGAGAGAAAGAACACTGAAAAACAGAATTCACATGGTTATGTACAGATGCCAGCTTCCTAAAAGGCACAGGGACAAGCTGTGCTACCTGCGTGTACTAATAAAGTTTACGAAGGTTTATTGAGGACATCGCCACGCCCATTGGTTTGCATATAGCCTGGGACTGACTCCCCCTAGAACACGAGAGATGAATAGTTGTCATAGACACCACGTGGCCTGCAAAACCAAAGACTGACTCTTCACGGAAAGAATTTTCCAACCTCTAATCTGGACAGTCAGTGGCTGCTAAAACCATTAGGAAAGAAGCTGCTGAAAATTTTATAATGCACATATGAAGATTGATACCACTAGAATTCTTTGGTGCCTGCTGAGGGGAAGGTAACACATGTGCCTTTCCTTGGAGGTGTTTTTGTCAGAAGATCAAACCAGAATGTGATCAAGTCTTTTAATCTTGACGATAATTTAGAGAACTATGTGTGCACAAATACAGAGATGATTTAGCAAAATTCACAGTATGGGAAAATTATTTTATAGTAAGAGATGTGAGGCACCTACCAACTAATTTTAATATGGACTTTGGGTTTTGATTGGAGCAAACTATGAAAACACATCAAGGAGGAGAAAGTGGAATACTGTATACTTAATGACATTAAACTATTATTTATAGTAGCATTTTGGTCGTGGGGATAGAAGCACTGAGTAACAGCCACAATCCGAGTTTGTCTAAGTTCCTAATAGTTAAATGTGACTGTTAAAAAAGTAAATTAACTTCACATGAGTAAATGATACAAAATTTCTAAAATCCTTCAAGGAAAAATTATAAACTGAATCAGGACTTTCAGCATGATGAGTCATCCATTTAGTGCATATATATTCAGTAGGTATATCTTGAAGATAGAAAGTTTAAATGACTATTTTCTTTTTTATTTTATTTTATTTTTTGCAGTACTGGGGATCGAACTCACGACCTCCCACTTGCCAGGCAGGCGCTTATGCCACTGAGATAAATCCCCAGCCCTCTTTGTTATTTTAAAGAGAAAAAAGAAAAAATAGCAATGAAACAGTTTCAAAACAGGTTAGTAGGACAGTAACAATAATTAATACACTGCGTTGTCCTGTCTTCATAGCTATTCAGAATACAAGATGCAGGCGTGCTATCTTGTCCAAACAGTATCAGCACAGACGTTTCTTCTCAGTGAACTAAGACAAACTATCTTAACTGTCTTGTGCATACAGATAGTTTTTTCTTTCTCCTTTTCTTCCTTTCACCTTTCCCTCACCATAGTTTGTCCCTTTTTTTAAACAGTTTCTTCCCAATTCACAGTATCTGTTGTACATTTTGGACCTTATTTACTCTTTCAGTTTCTCACACGAGTGAGACAATGTGACGTTTACACGTGTCTGATTTACTCCACCTATCCGTGTGGTCTCTTTAATAAATGGTGCTGGATAAACTGGCTTTCCATATGCGAAGACTGAGACTAGATCAGTGGTTATCACCATGCACTAGACTAAATTCAAAATGGATCAAAGATATCAATATTAAAATAGAAACACTAAATTTACTGGAAGAAAAAATAGAGATCTCAGAGACATAGGTGTTGACAGAGACTTCATGAACAAAACCAAGATTGCAAGGAAAATACTACAAGGAATCAACAAATGGGATCTCACCTTATTAAAAAACCTTGCATAACAAAAGAAATCAAGGGAATGAAAAGGCAACCCCCATAGTGGGAAAAAATTACAGCCATTTGCCCTACAGATAAAGGACCTATATCTAGAACACAGAAAGAATGGGAAAAAAATCAGACCCCCCAAATACAAAGATTCCCCCAAATACAAAGTGCCTAAAAATGGGCACTGAGGTGAATATACATCTCTCAGATGAAGAAATACAGGTGGCAAATACATATAAAAAAAAGTGTTCAATATCATTGGTCATTTGAGAGATGCAAATTAAAACAACACTGAGATTTCATCTCACCCCAGAAAAAATGGCTATCAAAAAATCAACCAATAACAAATGCTGGAGGGGTTGTAGGGAAAAAGGAATCCTTCTCTACTGTTGGTGGGAATGTAGGTTGGTGCAACCACTGTGGAAATCAGTGTGGAGATGCCTCAAAAAACTAGTATTAGAGGCCCCATTTGACCCAGCTATCCCCTTCTGGGTATCTTCCCAGA
This sequence comes from Dolichotis patagonum, assembly GCA_004027295.1. NCBI lineage: Eukaryota > Metazoa > Chordata > Mammalia > Rodentia > Caviidae > Dolichotis > Dolichotis patagonum. The sequence goes on from PVJX010006853.1 coordinate 7,331, forward strand.
AGAGTTAAAAACATCATTCCACAGTGATATATGTACACCCATGTTTAATAGCAGCACAATTTTTAACAACTAAATCTTGGGAACAGCCTAAATGCCCAATAACCAAGGAATGGGTAAACAAGATGTGGGTTTTTATAAATATAATGTAAATAAGGACAAACTGGAGACTTTTATAAGTAAATGGATACAATTGCAGGATTGTTTTCTGCTCAGAAAAATAGGAAGTATTACTCCTGAGAGTGAATGAAAGAAGAGACCTTCTCAGACTGTAAGATTGGACTTCTTAATGTGGTGGGTTTTTGGGTAGTTTAAGTTTTCAGGCAATAGACCTCAGGCAACGACAACAGGATTCAGATATACAGTTTTCCCCAGTATCTCCTGGAGGTTTATTCCTGCCCCTATTTCATGCCAGCCTTGTAGATACCCAAGTCTTCAGACATTGCGTCCCTTATACAGAATGGTATAGTGTTTGCTTGTCATGTACACGTATCATCCTGTCTACTTTAAATCCTCTCTGAATTACCTGTGGAGCCAGAACAGTGACCACACATGACTTCATGGAATCCGTGTAGTACTTGGTAGATGGCAAATCCAAGTCTTGCTTTTTGGAACTCTCTGGAATTACTTATGAATATTTTGATTTGAGATTGGTTGAATGTTAGAACCTTAGAGATGGAACACTGGTTACAGTTGCATTTTTTTGAGGCTGGGCAGAGCCCTGGGATGAACAGAGTAAGAGAGTTCACCGGGACACCAAAGGATGGCTGGAGAAAACATACAGATGTTACCTAAGTAGTTTTGAAGAACCTGAGACCTGGAAACTGCCGCGTTTACACTAGGTGTACTCATGGAAACTGATCTTAGAGTGACTTTTTAATAGTAATGTTCTGGTGTCTCCTAACCTACATTCTGAGTGTAATAAACTGTTGTCTTGGTTTGATCATGATAAAGTCATCTAATCAATAAAGTATGTAGATTTTTGTTAGCTTCAGGCAGGTGACACGTTTTGGCTAAAACTAACAACTGCCTCTGGAATGCTCAAGAGTGTTTCTTTACACAAGCTATTGGTGACATGTCAGTGTTGCAAAAAAGTGTGAAGATGATAGTCTATAACTGATGTATTACAGGTTATAGTAGGAGCCAGATTAGCCCAAAAAGCGCTTGTCATGTGGTAGAGTTTTCCTGAATTTCTCCACACCCCTGAATCACTGCTAAAACTTATTTTGTGTGCTAAACTCAAATTTCAAAATTTTTCTATGATTTTAAGAAAAAAATCCCTTTGCCTAATCAATTTTAGAAGTTTCATATTGTTTTATGAGTAGTTTTTCCACATGTAGAGAATTAACAGCCAACGTAGTTTACCAGCGGCATGATAAATTCAGCCTTCGTTATCTTTTCTGGTCCTAAGTTACCCTTATAGAGTAATTGTGAGGACCGAATGAGGTGACACACGTGGAATGTATGATACAAGGCCCAACAAATCAAAACAATATTATAATATATGCAGACTTCTCTATCCGTTAGGGACACAAACATAAAAGGAAATTGTTTTTCCTTTCCATTCACATCCTTCTTTCTAACTGTTGAGTGGCTGAGTTTTTCTTAGCCTTAGTAACTGACTTTCTAGTTAAAGAACATCATGATTCTTTTTTGACTGTTACATTCTTCTTTGATTCCTAGGAAAATCAGAGGCTCCTTAAAAATATGCTCAAAATCAGTGATTTTTGAACCTGATGCAATATCGCAGCCCATTATAAAGGTAAATGCATTATGAATCTGAACAGAACATTCCTGCTTTTGTGTACATTTTACTTTTGCTTCGTTTTATAATATTCTCTCTTGATTTTATCCAGATTCCTTTAAGAGATTGTATAAAAATAGGAAAGCATGAAGAAAACACAGCCAGTAGACACTCTGCCAAGTATGTCATTTTCACTAGCTGTTTAATTTTCTTGCACCCAAAAAATTTTCTGTAACTGATTACTTTTATCTGCATTTTAGGGCAAAATGTGCAGGGATTTCACTCATTTTTAGTCAGGTAAGAAGCACCTAGTTAAAAAAAAATTTTTTCCTTACTTGTGTGTGCGTGTGTGTGTGTGTGTGTGTGTAATTTTTTTTCACTTGATGAAATTATTTGTAGAGATCTCAAATGAAGATCTTGGGCATAAATGTTTAAATGATTGTCACATTTAATCAGTGAGAAGTTAATACATAAAAAGATGTGGTCTCCAGTAGGGTCCTCAGGGTTCATTAACGATGCAGTACCGATGGTTTCGGGCCCAGGGTCTCGGCAGCACGGGAAGGCCGGGCGGAAGGGATGGCAGTTCCCCGGTGGCCTCTTAGTTCAAAAGGTGGGAGGCCAGCAGCAGGCCACTTAGATGGCATCAGCCTGACCTTGGTCCACCCCGGGCACTCTGTAGATTTTACTGCTTCCTGGTCTTATTCTTCAATGCCCATGTCTTGGAAGGAAGAGGTAGTTTTTGAGGTGAAAGTAGTTTCCATTATAAAACTATCCATTTTAGTAACTTTGGGCTTGAAAATAAAGCCCAAGCCTTCCCACCGACTTCTTAGTTTGTAGAAGAGCTTTCAAATCAAACCAATTCAAGATTTGTGCAGTGGCAGTATCGTAGCCCATGAGATTTATCTGAGGCACAGTTATTGCTAATTGAAATCAAAGCAGCTCAAAATCAGCCTAACACCAGTGGGCACGAAGGCATAAGCTGCTCTTGCAAGCATTAAGTTTCCACACCAAGTACGCTCCTGGGCCATTCCTGTGTGACTCAGAAGCCGGAGGAATGAGTGGTGCAGTTGTAATGTGCCGCCAGTTCCAGCTTTGGAGAGATGACAGCGCCCTTGACGTGGGCATGGTAGAGGAGGGTGAGGCCCGTGGGCTCTGCAGTCCTGGTAGAAAGGTCAGGGACGTGTCACAGAGGACCCAGAGACAAGGCTTTACAGTGAAGGGCAAAAGTGAAAAGCCACTGGAGAGCTGACGGGAAAGGAGCACGGTGATTTGTGTTGTTTGTGAACTGGCAGGAGGACAGGCTGTCCAGGGGCGAGAGTGGAAGCAAGGGGGCTTGTGGGGTGTTGAGAGTCCCAACTGTTTCGGCAGGAGCGTGGGAGGTAGTCACTGTCTGGATATATTCTGAAGAACAAGCACCCTGACAGATGTGCGGATAGGTGTACCGGAAGCTGGGTGAAAAATACTTCAGGAAGAGCGGCTACCGCTGAGGAGAGCCAAGGGAAAGTTGAGGATTAACTGCTGGATTTGCTGATAGAGATCTTGTGTTCCTTATGTGGCCATCAGAGTAGTTTCAGTCGCGTGACGAAATAGGTCAGGAGTGTACGAGGAGGTGCAGGCAGGCAGCTCTTGCAGAGTTTTGCCTGAAAAAGAAATAGGGAAATGGCCAAAGGAGGATGTGAGACCTCCGGGGTGATTACCTGTGGTCCGTATAAAATGGGAAAGGGTGCCGTGCACAACCACGGGAGGTCAGTTACTGAACGACTCCCTGGCGGGGAGGGTCCCGGCTTTTGTGACCTGTGGGAGCCCAGCCGTTCCTCCATTAAAACAGATGAAAGGTTGGGGTGAGGACCCCGGTACCCGAAGTTGGGCAGTCTGGTAGATGGTATTGCTTTCTCAGCAGGATTTTAATACACGGTGTGAAGCCAGGTGTCCTGATGAAACACCGCACCCCCAGGCAGCCTTTAGGGAAGAAACGTTACTGTATGTTAACGCATTTCATAGAGTGACTTCGCTTTATTCATCTCCTAGGAAATCAGCACTGAGATTAGTTCTTCCCGCGTCTGCTTGGTTCCTTGTACAAGTAGTAACATTCATAAAACATGTTAGGTTTTCACTTGTTCAGTAGTGGTTGCTATTGTTGCCTAAATGATTCTCTTTTTAATTTAATATTTATTTTAATATCAGAACTTTAAAGCCATGTGAATATTAACACAAGTACTTTTCCAAGTAGAGGCTGTGTAATAAGGATTTAAAACATTCAATTCCTAATGTCCTAATTTATCATTACTCCTTAGAGGGAAATATTTCGCTTATTTTTCACTAGTATTATTTTTTTTTCCTCAGGTATATTTCATTAAAGAACATAATATTGTTGCACCATATAAAATAGAAAGGGTAAGTAAAGTTTTTTCATATATTTCCAGCAATTTATATAGTGATTTTGAGCAGTAAGATTTTGTGACTCTATTAACATCTTTAAGCAAATATAATAATATTGGACACTTAAAAGCTTCTTACCAGTTATAGCAAAATTACCCAAGAGAGCCACAGACTTTAATCCAAGGGGATTCAAGTAAGTTTTTATTTAAAAATAAATATGCCTCATAAGAGGAAAAAGTGTTAGTGATTAGATTAGCAATTGAAATCAGCATAGGCATTGTTACTGGGTAGGTAGTACTGAGAATTTGTAAGTATATTATTGAAAACATTAAAATTATTTGAAAAATACTTACAGATTACAAAATGTCCTTATACCCTCAATGATTGTAAGTGCTGACTTGAGTGACGCTGTGGGTAGGCCTGAACATAATGTGTGAGCAGGGATATAGCCCAGCCCACAGCGCCTGCCTGGCCAGTGTGGTTGTGAGTTCGATTCCTGGTACAAAAACAACAATGACGATGATGTCTGGTTCCCAAGGACTTTTCTAGGGAGCACGCTACTTCATTTAACTCTCTGTGCTTTACTTTTTATGCTTCCACTTACTGCGTGGTAGAGGGAAGGGTCCTCCTGAGGGTTTTCACAGGATCTGGGGACAGGTTAGTGACACCTGTGAGCGAGGAACAGCCGCGCTCTCTAGGTGGACACAGTCCCACAGGCCGAGCACAGGTCCCATTGCAGGCCCGCTGGCGGTTTCTCCACACGCTGCGTAGGCAGCGGTCCTGGGGTGCACACCCTGACACTCAGGAAGCGTAACGCCCAGGAGGTTTGGCTGTTCTCAGGAGGTGCTGGTGGCGCTCGGGACGGGACAGCTCACGGGGAGGCCCCGCCCCTTGCGGCCTCTCCTGCCACCACAGCAGCACCTCCGCACACTGACAGAAGCCGCCGGGTGCCAAACTCCCTGAGGTGCCGTCTGTCTGGAAGACTCCCAAGACCTCCCTGAGGTGCATGCTGCACAGTTGCAGACGTGGGTGTTAGGGTTCTCTGGAGAAACACCACTGGTCGCTGTGTGTGTGAGAGAGAGAGAGACAGAGAGAGAGAGAGTGAGAATCGACTCACCTCATTATAGAGGCCGAGAGGGCCAGACCTAGGGGACCCCGTGGCCTCAGATCCAGTCTGAATTTGAAGGCAGAAGGGCGGTGTCTCAGTCCAGAGAGGAAGAAACCGCCATAATCCATGTTTACCTCAGAGCTGTGACATGAGCACTGAGGTGACTGAGGGAGATGCAAACACTGGCACCACCACAGTAGGTTTTAATGACCCACTTTCAGCAAGGGCAGAAGGTCCAGATAGAAAGCCAGTGAGGGGACAGAGACCGGAACCACAGTGTAGACAAGGGGAGCTGACAGGCGAGCACAGGATTCCCACCCAGCAGCAGCAGAGGACACGGGCTTCCTAGCATTATGGCACCACCTCTGGACAGGTCTCACATTAGGCCACAAAATGTGCCTTAGGACATTTAAGAAGATGGAAATTATATCACGTATCTTTTCCAGCCACAATGAAATGCAACTAGAAAAATCGCAGAAAACCGGAAAATTCACAGATGTGTTATAAAATCAAAGAAACCAAAAGAGAAATTAGAAAGTATCTTAAGACAGAACAAAACCACAGTGATTTATGACAGTAAAGCTGTGATAAGTTGAAAGTTTAAAAAGATAAATATGAGCTGGGAGTGGTGGCGCATGGCTGTGAGCCCAGCATTCAGGAGGCTGAGGCAGCAGGATTGCTGCAAGTTCAAGGCCAGCCTGAACTACATAGTGAGACACTGTCTCAAAAAAATAAAATAAAATAAATGTGTACATTATAAAAAGAAGATCCCAGAATAAAAGTCCTAGCTCTTCACTTCAAGGAATTAGAACAAGAAGAGCATACTAAGCCCATGGTAGTGGGAGGCAGTGAATAAATAGGCTAGCAGTGAGTCTGGTAGGCTCACGTCTGTAGTGCTCATTCTAGGGGAACTAGAAGAAACACGCAGAATGTCATAGGTGCTGTTGACAGGTCCTAAAGTAGCACAGTGGCCGTGCTGCTTCGCTTCTGTTCTTTTGATGTCTTCTCCTTTTCGTTAGGGCAGAATGGAGTACGTCTTTGAATTGGATGTTTCAGGGAAGGTGGAAGATGTGGTGGAAACATTGCTTCAGGTAAGCCGGGGACTTAAGCACTCACCAAAGGAGAACGTCAAAGCAATCTGAGGCAGAAATGATTTTTAAAAAGATTTCATCATTTCATGTTATCAAACCATAAATCTCTTCTAAGTATCGAGCAGATTTTCTAGAATATATAGATCTTGAAAACTGAAGTTAAAAGTCATATCAGAAGTAATCTCACTATTTCAAGTGGCAGAATCATTGATATTTTTCATTTCATCTAAAGAAAATTGGTATTGTTTCAGAGAATTGTTCTGACTGTTTCAGAGAAAAACTGACTCGTGTGTTTGTGATACAGCTTCACCGAGCATCCTGCCTTGACAAGCTGGGTGACCAGACTGCCATGGTGAGTGTCTCACGACTGCGGTCTGTGTCAGTTAACTTGTACTGGTGTTTCATTTACAAACACCTAACCTCCATGCTTCAAATGGTTCTGTTCTCTTAGATAACGGCTATCTTGCAGTCACGCTTGGCTAGGACATCATTTGACAAAAACAGGTGAGCTTTTTATTGATTTCGCTTCCTGATTGCAAGGGCAGTGGAGATCTTCATCCGTAGCCCGCATGCAGCTTGTCCAGAACTGGTACTGTGGTTGTCGTGTCTCCCCAGACCTGCTTGTCTGAGGTGATGGGAAAGAGTCCCGGGACCTCCGTGGTCCTGCTCCACGCTGACACCTGTCAGCTGGTACTCTCTGTGACCTGGGCTGCATGTGCACTTGTCTTTTCACTCCGTGCTGCCACTGCAGACCACATCCCCTCCACCCAGCCCTCAGCCCCCGCCCCCCCAGTCTCTCTTCCTCCGTTCCTCATGTCCTTCTAAAGTGTGGCGTGTCTAAGGAACCTCCGTAGCCGTATCCCGGGCCTGTTTAGGGTTCCCTGGGACTCCCCGCCTTCGAGAGAATCTGGAGACCTACCGTGGGCACAGCCCTGGTGCACCGATCTTACTCACTGCTTCTGGTGGCTGATAGCTCTCGTGGTTCTGTCTTCTCGGTGTTTGCATTATTCCTGTTAGGCCCGGTTTCTCTGACCTCTGAGCCTTCATTGAGGTTCCCTCCTGCACAGAACACTCACCCTCCTCCTCTGCGTGCGCTCACTCTCACTTGCGATTCCAGTTTAGCTGTCCTTCCAGAAAGTCTTTCTTGGCACTGCAAACTGGACGAGTCCTTTCCTATCATGCCCCATAGAGACAAAGAGAGTACATACGGTCTCACTGTTCTAATAGCTTCTTCATTGACTTCCTTGGCTTTATTAAAGTATACAGTACACTTTCATATTCTTTTGTTCTTGTTTTTAGGTATATATATGTTATATGCACATATATATGCATGTATATGTATGTGTATATGTATATACACATATACCATATAAATATACTACAATACCATATACATATACAAAGTGTATATATATATATATATATATACACTTGTTTTTGTCTTTTTGAGGCAGGGTTTTACTATGCAGCTCGAGCTGGCCTTGAGCTCACTTTGTGTCCTCTTCTGGGCCCAGTGAGCCTCCTGCCTCAGCCTCCTGAGGACTGGGCTTACAGGCGTGCACCACCGTGGCTGGCCTTATATTAAGTGGATTTTCTTATGCAGAGTCGGGCTGCTGGGCCCTATCTCCATCTGTTACCTCTGCATACCTCCATCTGTAACCATTGTGTTAATTCCTGCAGCTTCATGGAAATTATTAACACCTGGTAATGCAGGGCCCCACAGCTTATTTGCCTCTTTCAGTTTATGTATTCACTATTCTTAATCTCACTGATATATGAATGGGTAATTAGCTTGTCAATTTCCATAAAAGAAAGCCAGTTGGGTTTCTTGGGTTGCAGGAAATCGTGATTTTCTCTCCATTTATTTAGATCTTTAAAATCTTCCATGTGGTTTTCCTATAAACCTCTTTCCTGATGACTTACAAATGGTACGTTATTAAATACTTTATTTTCTGTTTATTGTTAGTATATGGAATGCAATAGATTTTTGCGTTGTTTCCATTAACAAACTAATCAGTTCCATTAGTTTCAGTATATTTAGATTCCTTGTACCCGCACAGTTTTTTCTGTGAATTACTTGCAGTCTCTCTCCACCGGCAGTTTTATTTTAGATTCTTGCATTTGTAATCATTCTTGCTTACGACAGAGTAGGAGGTGTTGTTGGAATGGACTGATGCGTTTGTGACTATGCGCCAGGCTTTGGCCGGAGCCTGTGCTTACGGTGAGAGCAGTTCGTTATGTCCTATTTTCTGTGCTGTGTTTGAGTCCCATGTGTGGGTCAGCATTCCTGGTCCCTACTCTGCTCCACGCGTCAACCTGTTGAGGAACTTGCCAGTAAAGCCGTTTGCCTGGTAATGTGGTTTTTTGTGTTTATTTGAGTCTCGTTCTGTTTTTCTGTATCACATTAGTGTTCTTTCCATTTTTGTGGTGACAGGGTACATTAGGTAACTGAGTTGCCACGGGAGAAATAGTTTTCATTCTGGAAAAAGAATAATGCGAAGAAAAGTCATCTTCCTGTGACCTACTTAGAATGTCATTTTTCTAAGAAGTCATTTAGACTTCAGTTCTGGGCATCAGCAATGGGGTTCATTTAAGAAATGGTTCACTGTGAAAGTCTTCATGTGTGCGGTCTCTGAAATGTTAAGCTAAATAATTTAGGGGAGAAATTTTTGCAGCATAAAATAAAGTGACCCATTATCATGTACTTCCTGTACAAGGAAGAAGGTGAACTTCTGCTAAGATATGCTTTGTCATCTTTCTGAAAAAGTGATTCTTTTGTCGAAGGAATATAATTTTATTTATATTTAAATTTTGATAATTAAAGAATAATAATTGAAAGGTTAATATAATGAGCATAAATATCCTTACTAAATGTGGTTTAAGTCTTATGTACAAGTGGGCTTATGCGTGTGGTTGCTCCATGTGTGAATGTGTGTTGTCTATAAGTGTGTGCACATCTTGTCTATGTCAGTATATGTGTGTGTACACAGTCAGCTCTCCCTGCCTGTGAATTCCACATCTCTGGATTCAACCAGCTAAATTTAAACATACTTGAAGAAAATGCTGGGCATGGTGGTGCATGCCTGTGATCTCAGCAGTTGGGAGACAGAGGTGGAAGGGTCACTTGTGAGTTTGAGGCCAGCCAGTGCTGCATGGTAAGTTTAAGGCCTGTCTGAACTGCATAGTGAGACCCTTTCTGAAAAACAAAACAAAAAAAAAATTGTATTGAATATGTACAAACTTTTTTTCCCTCTCATTATTCCCCGAATAACATAGTACATAGTAACTGTTTATATGCTTTATATGGCACTTCCCTTGTGTTAGAGACTGTAAGTAATCTACAGATGACTTAAAGTGTACAGGAGGACATACATGGGCCATACGCAATTTTACACTAGTTTCCATGCGGGATCTGAACATCTGTGGTTTGGTAGTATATAGATAGGTAAGTGTGTGGGCATGTGCGTAGTATTTGTATATGATACATACGTGTTTGTGTATGTATTATGTATAAAGTATACGTAAAAATTTTAAGCCATTTAAAACTAAATTACATCATGCACTGCCCCCATAAGTACTTTAACGTATCAGTGTGTTTCCATTAAAATGTATTCTTCTGTGTTGTTTTCTTTTTTCTTGGTTTTGTTTTGGTTTTGTATTTTTGAGATGGGGTCTGGATATGCAGTGCTGGGTGGCCTTGAACTCACAGCGATCCTCCTGCCTCAGCCTCATGAGTGCTGGGATTACAGGTGTGTGTCACCACGCCCGGCTGTTTTTGTTTTTGTTTGTTCTTGCTGCTGGCAATTAAACCCATGTCCTCATGCACTTTAAGCAACTGCTCTACTGCCGAGCTGCACCTCCAGCCCTCTGTTTCTTGATTCCATTGTCACATTCGGTTAGCTGTAATTTCAGTGCCATCTAATCTGCAGTTCCATATTCATTTGTGCCCTAAACTGTCGTCTTTGTTTTGGGGTGACTTTAGATTTAAACAAAAGACAGAAGAACATTGCAGAGTTCCCTGACACCCCCCCCCCCGTTATTTTGTGATTAGTCTGTAAGTATGATGGTCTTTTATTGAGGATATTCCTAGATCTTTGTTTGATGCTATGGGAAATTTATTTTCCAATATTTGTTACTGGTAAATAGAAATAAATTCTTTCTCTTACGTTGACCTTACGTCTTGCAGCTTTTCCGGGTTCTCTGATTAGTTTCAGAGAGCTTTAAGTTCTCATGGGTGTGGTCATTAGTCTCTGAATAATGACCGCCTCGCAGGCTTCTCTCTGGCTTCTTTTCCTGTTTCCTGTCTCACTGCACTGTTTTACCAACAGATGTGGTGGGAACAGATTTTACTCTTGGCTTATTCTTGGTAGAAAAAGGCTTTAGTGTTTCATTATTAAGAAGCGACTCTGGCTTAGGTTTTTCACAGATGCTCTGAATCAGAGTGAGGAAGCTCTTTTTTGCTTCTAGTTTTCCAAGAGTTGTTTCAGCGATTCATGCAGTATTTCATCAGATACTTTTCTGCATTTATGGGCATAATCTTCTTTTTCTTTTTTTATTCCATTAATATTGTAAAGTGTATTCATTCAGTTTTTAAGGTTCAACCAACCTTGTGTTCATGGGATAAATCAGAAGTCATGATATGTGAGCCTCTTTTTATTGCTGAATTTTCTTTACTAATACGCTGTTAGGTGTTTTCGCCTCTATACTGATGAGGGATCTTGCCGTGTCGTGCTCTCACAGTGTGTTTGTCAGGTACAAGCCTTGCTGATCTCCTGACGTGGGTTTGCACGGTTTCCCTTGCCCTCTTTTTCCAGAAAAGCTCTGGAGCTTTGGTGTTACTCTTTCTTACATTTTCATAGAATTTCTTGATAAAGCAGTCTAGGTCTGAAGTGTTGATGGTGATTTTTCTTAAACTAGACATAGAACTCTTTAGTCTGCTTCTTATTGGTTTTTTTTGTTTGTTTGTTTTTTGGTTAAGTTACGTATGTTTCAAAAATTATTCATTTCATCTAAGCTGCCACATTTATATGCATTTAATTCTTACTGTTTTCCTTTTGTTGTTTTTGGAAAAGCTGAAGATTGAACCAAGGGCCCTTATACCTAACTACATCCTGAGCTCTTTTTTATTTTTCATTCTGAGATAGGGTCTCACTAATTCGTTGAGTTGCCCTGGCTGGGTTCCAACTTGCCACCCTCCTGCTTCAGCCTCCCTGCGAATCAGGACTTCGGGCATGGACCACCGCACACCTGGCCGTTAGTGTCCCGTTTATAGCCGCAGGCTCTGTGGTAGTACCTTTTATCCTGCTGATACTTGTTAAACATTTTTTTCTTTTTAAAAATTTTATCAATATTGTTAGGGGCTTTATCAATATTGTTAGGGGATTGTATTAACTTTTCAAATAAAACCTTTTTACTTTGTTGCTATTTTTTAGATTTTCATTTTATTTAATGTTGATTTTCACTTTTATGATTTCCTTTCTTGAGTTTATGAAGAACAAAGAAACCTTTCTCTAGCTTCCTCAAAATAATTGCTATTGCTAATTTTATGTTATTTTATAATAGAAGCATTTACCTCTAAGCGCTCTTCGGCTACATTCCACAGATTTTGCTATGTTGTTTTCATTTTCATGTAAACATACTTTGTACTTTGCTATTTATTCTTTGCCCTATAGATTATTGTAAGTATGATTATTATAAGTAAGATTATTATAAGCGTCCACATATTCGAAGACTTTATAGATATCTTATTGTTGCTGATGATGATATTATCTGATCGGAGAACATATGCTGGTGCTTTCAGTCTTCTGCAGTTTGCTGAGGTTGGCTTTATGGCCCAGCCATGGTGTGTCCTTGTGGGTACTTCACACACCCTTGGAAGGAGTGTGCGCCTTGCCTGTTAAGTATGCTGTGCTGCAGATGTTGTGTAAGTGCAGCTGGTGCCTGTCTGTTTGGGTCATATACTTTACTGAATGGTTATTGATTGTTTTTTATCAGTTCCTGAGAGGAGAATGTTAGAATTGTCAGTGATGATTGTGGGATTATTTAGTTCTCTCTTACGCCTGTTAATTTATGTGCATTGTGAAGCTCCATAAATGAGGTACATGTAAATGTGTAATGCCTTCTTAAGGATTGGTCCTTCGCCTTGATGAAATGTGCTCTTTATGTTAATTAGTCTTTGCCTTGAAGTCTACTTCAATGTAATTTTCTTATGTATTTGCATAATTTTCTACCCTTTAACATTTAACCTGTTTATATGTTGTTTCTAAAACACTAAACATAGTAGTTGAATCTTGCTTTTTTGTGCATTCTCACAATTTCTGCTTTTAATTGGAATGTTGAGTAATTCATAATCATATAATTACAGATGCAGCTGGCAGTAAGCCCACTGTCTTTCTAATTGTTTCTTACCGTGGTGTTCTTTGTTCCTCCTTTCTTGATTTATTTTGCATAAAGCTCTTCTTTCTTAGTTCTCCATTTTATCTACTTGTTTATTTGTGTTTCTCTCATGTTTAATGATCACTCTAGAGATTGCAGTATGTGCCCTGTTCCAGAGTGTATCTCCAAATGATGTTACCTTGTCTCTTTTTACAGTAGAGTATTTCCACTTACTCTGTCTAATTCATTGTGGTCTTGGCATCTTATACATAATTTCTATGCAAACCATAAACCCTACAATTCAGTATTCTTATGGTTTTAAAAACTGATAGATTCTACAGTATTGAGACACATACATATATGTTTATATATAAATAGTAAAACTTTTATATATGTTTATATAGAAATACCAAAACTTTAATAATTTTTTGTTCACTGGTGTATTTCAATTTTCTCTTTTCTATAGCTCTTTTCTTTCTCAATATCTGGTATTATTTCACTCCAGTCAGAAGAACTTTCCATAGCATTTCTTACAATGTTTATCTATTAGAAATTAATTCTCTTAGCTCTAGAGGTCTGTCTAACAATACTTTTATTTCATCTTCATTTTTGAAGGCTATCTTTTTGGATACACAATTTTAGGTTGACAAGGTTTTTTTTCTTACTTTTAAGATTTCCATTCCATTCTTTCGTGTGCAAAGTCATATAGTTTGTACTGTTGCAACCTGCAAGTAGGATACAGTTTTCTTTGTGCTTATTCTGCTTGTTTTTACGGACTGTACTCTCAGCGCAGAACGCTTCTGTGATTAAATGTGTGAGGCGGCCCCACATCAAGCAGTTGTTTGACTCAGTGTTTTCTCATTGAATTCTCGTGCTGTCTGCCTGGAGACAGAACACAGCTCACCGGCTAAGAATCAGGCCCACAAGCCCGCTGCCACCCATATTTCTGACCACCCAGGTAGAAACCAGAGGTTCCGTGGGTCTGTCTGTTGTGGACTGGCTTACAGACTCACTAAGCCCTTAGATTCATTACATTAGTAAGGGCTGTGGTAAAGGGTGCAGACGAGCATCTGACGAGGGGGTCTTTGGGTGAGGTCTGGGGGGTCTGTGCCCTGCAGGTGACGTTCGCCACCCGTCTTACGCACGGATGTGCTCACCATTCCAGAACTCTCTCTGAGCCTTAGAGCTTGATGGGTTTTATGGTGGCTTCATCTTGTAGGCACGATAGGTTAGTAACTCAGTCTCTGGTGTTTCTGTTCGCCCTTGAGGAGGAGGGTAGGCTGAAAGTTCCAAGCTTCTAATCAAGGCTTGATCACTCTGGTGACCAGCCCAGCCAGAAGCCGAATAAGTCTCCATTAGAACAAAAGATAATCCATCTCCCAGGAAATTCTAGGGGCTTAGGAGTTCTGCTAGGAACTGTGACCAAAGACCAAATAACAGAACACAGTGTATTTTGAGCAGCCCCATTGTATAGGAAATTATGTGTTTTAAGAGCTTATTGTCAGCAACTGGAAACAGAAGATCAGAAATATACTTTGTATTATGTCCCACAAGGTTCAGAGAAATACTAATCTATGAATTAAAGTTTTGCATTAATCCCAAGCCAGTCTCTCCTTTAGCATTTCTTCTGTCCTATTTTTTGTTTTTTTCTTCTATAACTTCTTTCACTAGTTAGTACATATGTTTTTTTCAGATGTCAGAAATACTGTTTTTTTTTTAAATTCCTTTTTCTCCTTTCAGTTAAGACTTTTTGGTCTGTTTCCAACTTTATTAAACCCATCATTTAGTGTCCGCTCTGTGGTTACCTATTTCATTTCTGATACCAAGCTTTTCGTTTCTGTATTGCCTTTTGGTTCTTTTTCATCGTTTCTGTTGCATTGCTGAAATCCCCTCTTCACACGTGGTGTGTGTCTTTTCTTAGTGCTGGAGCCTGTTTATTATAGTTGTCGTAAGGTCTCCTGGTGCGTCCAGCACTTGAGTTATCCTCTGTTGAATCTTCTTTCTGTTGAACGTAGATCGTATTTTCTGTTTTGCGTGCGTGTGTCTTACCCTATTTTATTGTATGCTGCACGGTTCGTTTTTCAGGGCCTCTTCAGACTGAGCTGATCACCACCTCCAGCGGTGCCGTGCCCACCCCACGTGGGGTCAGGCTGCTGTGCTGGGGGCTCCGTTCATGACTGCGGTTGGGTGAGCTGCAGTCTCGTTGCAGCCGCGGCTAAGTTCAGGTTGCTTTGAGACGGTGACCGAGACCTCCTCCAGCAGGGTTTGGGATCGGAGTGCGTGAGGGAGTTTGGAGGTGTCAGTGCTTAGGGCTAAACCACCAGCTTTCTGAATGGTGGCAAGTTTCTCTTGCTTTCTGACTAAATTGAGGGCACTTTTGCGTCTTTGAGGAGCGTTGTCTCCAACCTGCCTGTGGCTTTCTTCTCTGGAAATTTGTCTTGTTCTGAAACCCTTATTCCCCTCCAGTGAATGGGCCTTCTTTCTCCTGTCACTCAGTTTGTTTCTTCTTTCTTGTGGGTGAGTTCATTTAGGTTTCTTTGCTTTCTCAGTTTTCTGAGGATTTTTTAAACTTTGTGGGATTGTTCAGTTTATTTGTTTGGTTTTGGCAAGAGGTTCACGTTGGTGCGGGGAATGAACCCCTGGCTTCCCACAGGCCCACCGTGTGCGCTGTCTCTGAGCACACCTCAGCTCGGGAGATTTATTTTCAGCCGTCGTTTGTTTATATTTTTTATAATGTTTTGGTTGTTTTCTATAATTTTAAAAATATTAGTGAAGCAGAAGGAGTAATAAACTTTATTGATTAAATATCTTAGGTGTGGGTAGTATGGAGGTCATTTGTGATTGGTTTTACCTCAATATATCTAAAGAACAAAGTACTTTAGAACTGAAATTCAGGTAATTATAATTATACAGTTGAAACCTGATAAAGAATAATGCAAAATAAATGCCAACATTGCCAAGATGGTTTATATGTCTATAAAAAGAGGTCTTAGTGACACAAAATAGGGAATATATTCATAAAAGAATAATTTCAAGAAAATTTGTTTTGGTAGAAGAGTTCAGCTAAATGGTTTTTAATGTCATTTATTTGTCTACATTTGCTTCTGTGGTGTATAATCTTCCATTTTTAAAGACCAAGCTTTCATTTTGCCAATTTAGAAAAATGTCTGTTTAAGCAGTCAATTTGTAATACCATTTATCTTGTATTAAATGTAGTGTTTAGACAGATTATCACACACAAACTGCAGGTAAGCTTAGAAAGTAGGTCACTTTCTGACTTCTTTTACTGAAAAACATTTCAGATTCCAGAGTGTTTCTGAAAATCTGCACATGGAATGCCAGGCAGAAATGGTGACACCCCTGGTGACAAATCCTGGACACGTGTGCATCACGGACACCAACCTGTATTTTCAGCCTCTCAATGGCTACCCGGTATGTGGACTGCAGAGTGGGGTCAGAGCGTGGTTTTCTGGGAGTTCGGCTTCACGGTTACCGCACTCCGGTGAGGGGTGACATCCCTGGTCCCCCCCAAGGCCTGAGCGTCTCACAGGCTTCCTGTGTGTCCCGGGGCGTCACTTGGTGTGAAGCTCTCCGAGTCCCGTTCGGCCGTCCTGGGCTCTTGCTCTCAGAGCTGTGTGGAGAAACCTCGTCCTCCCGATTTTAGCCAGGAGTCCCAGGAGAGTTGTACCTTTCTCAGGAAGCATTTTGGGAAGAAGGCAAGGGACTGTGTACCGCCGAGAATAAGCAGTGCACGTTTCCTGCGTAGTCGCTCACGTGCACACGCACACGACGGTACTGCGTGCTTCTCCTTGGTGCAAACACAGTCCCCAGGTGTGGAAATGTCTCCAGGAAGCACTCGGAACCGGCCCTTCTCTCAGCCAGTGTGCAAGTGGAATGTAGAGGTGACTTTGTAGAGCTCCTTTTATGATCTTGGAAAGTCTTCCATGTCACAAGGAAAATAGAGGTGAATTTAGATTTCTACCTTAAAACTCGTAAAGAATTGGTGCTGCCTAGAACCGGCCCCTTTTTGGTGTGGTTCAAGGTCTCTAGCAGTGCATCTGGGCCGTCTGGTTGTGCAGATTAAAGAATCCAGAATGTTTCCTACTGCAAAAGGCATACCCTGGAAATTCACTAGCTTGTCTTTACACGGTACTGAAACACCCTAGGCAGGTTGAGTCCGATGTGCTGTTATAACAGATCTTTCCACCAGGTGGCGGGGCACCCTCGCCGAGTTCTCCAGTGGACAGTGCACGCTGCTGCAGTCCTAAATCGCGGCTGCTGCTGTTTCTGTCGCCCGAGTTAAAAGCTTGTAGAGAAACAAATGTGTGCCGCAGCTTCAAGGCCCGTAGGATAAGCACTTACCCCTTTTCAGGTTTCCGTGCTAGGATCCTTGGCCTCCCTCGAGGTCTGCAAGACGTTTTCCACTGTGAGAAAATACTGCCTTTTAGCCAATTACAGTACACTTGTAACTTTTCTTTTTATTAGTATTTTAAAGTTCGAGAGAATGGAGAAAATTATTGTTTTCATTAAGAAAGCAACACCTTAGAGGCCTTGTCCTGTACCGTAGTAAATCGTAACAACCTGACAGATAGAGGGCTGTTACCTTGGGGGTTCTGAGTACCGGTAAAGCACGTGGCCGCCATCATGACGCTGATGCAGAATGGCAGAGCAGCATGTAAAACCGGACATGGCTTGTTCCAAAGTCTCGCTTTCCAGTTGTTCACTTGTAAAGCATTAGGAAAGCAAGAGTTGGTCATTTATTTTCCCTTGCTGATACTAAAGAACAATTTCTACTTCTTAAAGAGACCGGTGGTCCACATTACACTGCAGGACGTCCGCCGCATTTACAAAAGGAGGCACGGTCTCATGCCCTTGGTGAGTCCAAGTGAATCCCAGGTCTCAGCGGGTGACTGTCGTTTATGACTTAGGAATGCCTGATGAAGTGCAGATATGTTGTATGCTAAGCAAATGAATTCCTGTTCTTACTACGCTTCCTTTCGGATAAGCTAGAAAGTGACACAGGGATAACTGCTTTCCGTAGGTAGGAGGTTCTGTCACAAAAACACTTCTGGTTCAGAGGACAAGAGGGCATAGCGTACCTGTGGGTTTATCACCTCTAAATATCTGTGGGCTTAGGTGGGCGTGTGTGGGACGGTCCAGGGCTCCTTGCTATCACCTGGCTGCCAGAGTGGGTCTCAAAGTACGGTTTGGAAGATAGTGTGACATCAGCTCTTCAGTGGAACTGTGGTGTAGTCACAGTTAATGTGTGTTAGTGAAACCTTTGAGCTTGGTAAGAGGAGAAATGAAGGAACCATTTAAATCATAGGAGTGGTTCTTCCTTCCATTCCCCAAATAGCATATAAGCCCGTACTTAACACTCGTCTCACTTTAGGAATCAATCTCTGCAGAAGCAGTGATTCCAAGAGGTTTTGATTTGAAACCAACTAATTCATTTTTTTCTCCTTGAAGAGTTAGTAACTGATGGTTTACAAGCATTGTGGATTCTTAACTCTACAGATAAAGTAAAAGATTTGAGTATGGAGGAGCAGTCAGAAAAAGAGACGGAAAAAACCTGATTATGTGCCTTCTGTGTAGAGGAATTTCATACACTGTACAGTATTTTTTATTTATTTTATTTTATTTGTTTGCTCTTACGGTCCCCAGGAAATAGGTGATCTCATGTTTTATAAAGGAAGGGAGACTCCGGGGGCCAGGATAGGAAATGGGCGGGGTGACTCCAGGATTCCGTCCTTTCTTTGTTGATTCTTGTCCTAAATTAGTCTTTTCAACACAGTATTCACAAAATTCATAGTTGCCTTTAAAATTATTATAACTTACTAGTTGAATGAGTTATTCAGTTATCAGTGTGTTAGGTGTAATTAATTTATAAAAGAAGATAAACATTTGTATTCGAAAAAGATGTAAGTCATGAGTCAACTAATTTTGAGTTCAAAACAATAAATTAATGAAAGCTATTAGCAGTGCGGACATTCAGCACCAAGGAGGATTTCATGGTGCACCTGAGATACGTGTCTTCTTCTCAGGAAGTTTATCAACACAATGTACAGACTCACTTTAGGAAAAATGTTTTTGCATCTCTGAGTCAAAACATGCATGGGAAATAAGAATAAAATATTAAAAGTCAAGAATACAGATGGTTGAACATTTTGTAGTGACATACTGGGTTCGGGAGATGAGTGTGACGTTACCTGTTTTATTCTGTCTGAATTTATAGGGCTTGGAAGTATTTTGCACAGATGACGACCTGTGTTCCGACATCTACCTAAAGTTTTATGAACCTCAAGATAGAGACGACATCTACTTCTATATTGCCACATACCTAGGTTTGCTGCTCGTGCTTTGCTGTGTCTGTTCCTACGACAGTGGTTCAACTCAGGGGCTGGAGTAGCAAAGAAGAGGAGAAAAATGTTCTATCTAGAATCGCCTCTTCATAGTTCTACTTATTTCTTCTCTTCAGTAATTATAATTATAATTCAGTAATATAAATACAATTAAAATATAATTATATTACTTCTCTTCAGTAATTCAGTAATTATAATTGGCAATAGTATCTTACAGCTGAAATACAAATTCATTTTGGTAATAGGTCATTTAAATTTAAATTGTGTTCTAAAAGTTCTTGGTAAGATATTTAAATGTTTTTGCTACTTTAATGACTGCCAAAATTGAACAGATTTTAAAGAAACCACCCACCTGTGCTTTTACTCAGTTAAGCCTTACATTAGTCTATGAAGGCCAAGACTGAGTTTCTTCGCGTAGACAGTGAGTCACATTAATGACCGGTGATGAGGTCTTCACCTCGGGGCAGAAAGCCGCAGAAGGGACTGAGCCTTCTGTGCTGGGTGCAGCACCCTCAGACTGTAACCCACTTTTATGGGGGGTTCCACAGTGTCCATGGAAAGTGTCAGGTTTCCATCTTGGCCAGGTAGAGCGTCTTTACTTTTCTTATCAAGCATGAACTTCTTATTAAGCTGTGTTACTAAGTTAAATTTTCTTATTTGTACAGATGCTAGGTGACTCGAGATTTTATAAATGAATGTTTGGACTTTAGTAATGCCATCTTAGTTTTGTTGACTCTTGTGTACATTGAAATGATTTAGATGTTATACAGTGACTTACATCTTCTCTTGGAAGTGAAAACGTCTCTCAAAGAGGAGTAGTTTACTTGTAATAAGGAATATATTTTAGATTACTAGATTTGTAGTTAAAATTTTTCTCATTCATTGAACAGTTTATAAGTATAGCTATGTGACAAGTCTGCATTCATCTCCTAGCTCCTGATTTATTTTATTTTCCTCATTATAACAAGATTACAAAAAACCTCAGCCTTCATGGTGAGTCTTAAAATCTCAAGTAAAAACCTTGCCATGACCTAAAGCTGTCTCTCTCATGCTGTCAGTTCCCTTTAAGTTTATTCCTAAGATTTTTCAGGGGTGTTTCAAGGAGAGAGAGAGGAAAGTGTTTTGAGTTTGGAAGCTCTGTCCTATTAGCAGACGTGAAAAGACATTTGGTAGGATTAAATAGGAATAAATAACAAATCAAATGTAAGTTAAGTTGCTTAATGCTTCCAAAAAAAGTTGAAAGCAACATTTTCTGGAAAAAAAAATCAGCTTCCCGGAGAGTTGGTTCCTTCTGCACTCTCTGAAAGAGGTGTTCGTACTCGGGCATGTCTCCTGAGTCTTTGAGAGAAGGTGGCCTCACTGCCCTCGAGCCGGAGAACTGGGCCTCCTGCCACGTCCTTTTTTTTTTAAAGTTTCTTTTATTAGTCCTTAATGAATAAGTAATATATAATCATTGACAAATTAGTACTAGCACACCTCTTCAGGCGTAAAAGAAAATTAAAATATTATTTTGTTCTGATTTCGTAAAATTGGGGGAAATGAATTTTTATCAATGTCCAAAGTTTGTAAAAATGCATTAAGACGCACCACACGTGGAAGACTTCATTATTCTTTGTGTAAATATTATCTATTGCCATGTAATACTTACATTTTTGCGCCATGCTTTGAAGTCTGGTTAAGTAATGTCATACTCTGGGGGAAGGATCGTAGTTCAGTATATTTAATCATTTCCCCTCCTGCATTTTGAAGACACTTCCATTTAGCCAGACAGCTGCTTTGTGAAAACTGACGAACCGCCACCTTTGCTTTCTCTTCACGTGGGTTGCTTGGAAGGCTGTGGAGGGCCGGTATTGGTACTGTCAGCGTCGGTTTCCGCGTCCCGAGCGGAGCGGGCCGGCCCTGTGCTGTGCGGAGCGCGGCGGTGACAGGCTGGGCCCCCTCCCGCAGAGCACCACGCCGCCGAGCACACCGCCGAGAGCTACATGCTGCAGTGGCAGCGGGGACACCTTTCCAACTACCAGTACCTGCTGCACCTCAACAACCTGGCGGACCGCAGCTGCAACGACCTCTCCCAGTACCCCGTGTTCCCGTGGGTTCTAAGCGACTATTTCAGCCCGGACTTAGGTAAATGCGTGTACGTGCCAGG
Source organism: Dolichotis patagonum (assembly GCA_004027295.1). Lineage (NCBI taxonomy): Eukaryota > Metazoa > Chordata > Mammalia > Rodentia > Caviidae > Dolichotis > Dolichotis patagonum. The sequence goes on from PVJX010006853.1 coordinate 28,533, forward strand.
CAGGCTGAGCTGGAAGTGGTTATGTTAAAGGAGAATAAATTCTCTTTTAGAATTGTGGTGGTGGTATGTGGACAAATTAGAACCTGTTCAGTTTCACTAGTAAAGATTGCCAGTTTCCACGCCCAGGTCCTAGACAGGTGTCACATGTAAATCAGTGTCTCGTGTGTGTTTCCTGCACCGTAGCCCTTGAAGTACACACTTAGGAAATATTTGCATCTAATCTGGTGCTACTATCACCTGGAAGTTCCAGGTTTTAGAATATTTAGATTTATCACTGAACACTGTGACTCACTTTAAAGTATGGTTTTAAAATTCACATTAATAATTGTGATTATCAAAAGAAATAACTATTCATTATAGAATATTTAGTCAAAGAAGAAAGTAAAAGTCATTCATGATTACATTACTGAGAAGTAACCATTTTAACTTAATGTACTTCTCTGTTGCTACCTCCTTATTTTAATAAAAATGTGATCATATTATCATTCTAAATTTTAAATTGTTTTCTTTTTTGCAGTCCTAAGGATTGAACCAGTGACCTTCTGACGCTTGGTTAAATCCCAACTCTATTTAGTTTTTTAATTAGCTCATGTATTTATTTTATTTTAAGACAGAGTGTAGCTAAGTTGGCCTGGCTGGCCCTGCATGTGCTGTCCTCAGCGTCAGGCTCTGGAGGAGTGAGCATGACAGGGCGCCAGTGCACCCGGAAATACCTCCACTTTACATGCTGTGGACAGTTAGTTTGCTTGACAGTGTACTAAGCCTTTGTAATTGACAGAGATAACAGATGTCCTAAGATTATGAGAATTTATTTCTCGTATATTCTTTCTCCATATTCTGAATGATAATATTCAGATTCCTGGTCTGATACTATGTTAATATCATAGCATAATAATATCGTAATTCCAATACAGAAAGTAAATCTTGATAATAATGGTGTAAAAATTTATTTAATTTTTGTTATGTTTTGAATGTAGTTTTTAATCAGAAATCTTTTTTGCAAAAAATTAAGCATACTATTATGCAGATATTGCTCACTTTTTTGCAGCTATATAAATAACAGAAATACTGTTATTTATGTCAATTTTCAAACCTACTTGAATCAGTTCACCAGGATGACGGTATAAGCTGAAGTTACTTATTTATGTTTACAGATTTGTCAAATCCAGGAACCTTCAGGGACCTCAGTAAGCCAGTGGGAGCTCTGAATAAGGAACGACTGGAGCGATTGCTGGTTTGTGGACATAGAAGTCAAGGTTTTGGGGTTTTTGTTCCTGTTTTTTTGCAGCAGAGTCTCGCTGTGTAGCCCTGGCTGGCCCTGAACTCACCTCAGTCCTCCTGTCTCAGCCTCCTGAGTGCTGAGATTGCAGGTGTGCCCCACCGCACCCAGGAGAGTGGAAGTTTCTAAGCATGTCCTGACCCGGAGGCTTAGTTTTCATGGGAGCCGAAGCGCCTTTCTCTCCGCTGGAGCGAGTGCGCCAGGAGTGCCTCGCTGGCCTCGCTGGCCCTCGTGTGTGCCTCTCGCCCGGTTCCCCACGCCAGGGGGGCTGCTTGGCTCTTGCTTTATGCTGCACAGTTTGGAAGTAGCAGCGTGACCTGGTTTAGGGTTACTGTTTTAGGGTTGTTTTGGAGGTGTCTGTGCTAAATGCACAAAATCAGTTCTGCGTCATGTAGCTACCACTAAGCCGAGAAGACCAAGAACGCTTGCTACCGGAAGTGTTAGTCACAGATGTCTCCTCCCTCCTTTTCCTAGCTGGGAGAAAAACTAAGGGATGCGGAGCATCCAAGCCCCTTCTCTTTTAGGCCTCTGCTTCTTGGGTCAGTTTTTTCTTTATCTCCAGCACTTAGTGCCGTCCTTTCCTCTGTTACAGACTCGCTACCAGGAAATGCCTGATCCAAAGTTCATGTATGGGAGTCACTACTCCTCCCCGGGTTACGTGCTCTTTTACCTTGTTAGGATTGGTAAGACGCTTTAGCGTTACCCTCGGTCGCATTTTGTGTCCCGCAATTCTCAAACGATGTGCTCTGACTTCACTCTAATTCTTTCCCTCAGCACCAGAGTACATGCTGTGCCTACAGAATGGAAGATTTGATAATGCAGATAGAATGTTCAACAGGTTTGACATAAATGCCTCACTTGGCAGCATAATGATCATGTATGCTCATAACGTTTGCTTTAAGACTAAATAGAAACAAATGTAAAGAAGTATTTTGAAAAACCACTTACTGTTACACCTATCCCTTTCAGTTTTTTAAAAGATAAACTCGTGTACACACGCACACACACACATATATACATGTGGGAACGTATTTTAAATACAGACTTGCACTTTCTGTGGCCTGATACTAGATCTTGAAATTTTTCCTGTCCTGCTAGGTAGTCTTCAAAATAGTGATTTTAACAATTACTGTATCACATTCTAACATATGCCATAATTTAGTTCAACTCTTTTTGTCTATTCAGCATTTATATTGTTTCCAGTATCTTATTCTTAATTCTGCTGTGAATTGAACATAAGTCCCTGAGAGTGTTTAGCCACGGTGTGTGTGTACTATTTCCTGACCCAAAAATCAAAACAGAAAGAAAAGAAATAAAGATCACTGGGTGTCGCACCACCGAGGACGAGGGTAGCTGTTACTCTTCTGATCTAGTCTGCCTGAACTATTTCTGAGCTCCGCACTCCCTCTAAATGGCCTATTAAAGCAGGGTGCTAATCTTTCAGTATTTGGGCGCCTGGACGAGCGTGTGTGCTGTCTGATGATCTGCATTGGACTCCACGCTCTTCTCTTCTGTGACACTGACTAGTTGCGTCAGCTCCCTGCCCCGTTGTCTCTCTCACTAAAGGCACATACGTGGGTGTTGTAAACTGTGGGTGGATGAGAAAACCAGTTGATGTGGGGAAATCACAGCACAGCAGGTGTTACCTAGGTGGGTGCACAGGAAGTGCAGCTGCTGCTCTGTGTCTGCAGCTCAGATTTAACGTGAGTTTTCCCCCCATATAGTATCGCAGAAACCTGGAAAAACTGTTTGGATGGTGCAACAGATTTTAAAGAAGTAAGCAACTGATGACATTAATGTTTCATAGGGCTAGTGGGTTTTAACTGCTTTTTTAAATGTTGCTGTTTTTTCCTCCCTTGAAAATTTTCAGTTGATTCCAGAGTTCTATGGTGATGATGTCAGCTTTTTGGTCAACAGTCTGAAGTTGGATTTGGGAAAGAGACAAGGAGGGCAGATAGTTGATAACGTTGAGCTTCCTCCATGGGCCTCAAGTGAGTGCCGTCTTACAGGCGTCTTGTTAAAACCAGCGCAGTGTGAGTGCCGTCGTTTTGGTGCTTAGATTTTTAAAAATCATGATATTACTGTCTGAGCAAAGCATTATCAATGTCTTCTAAATCAGAAGTATCATCAGTCTGAGATGCAGAAAAATTCTCATGTATTCGAGAGACCTAAATGCTATGAAAATTATTTTTGTTACTTTTCTTCCAAAAAAAGTAAAAACTTACATTTCATATTATGGGGGGCAATTTAAAATATTTGTCTTTTGCCTGTCCTGGAAGCTTTATCTGAGTTTCGGTAGAGGAGTGAGAGAGGATGGAGTGGAGGCTACGTGGTTTCATGACTGAGTCTGCTCTCTTAGGCCCCAAGGACTTCCTCCAGAAGAGCAGGGAGGCGCTGGAGAGCAGTTACGTGTCAGAGCACCTTCACGAGTGGATCGATCTTGTGTTCGGCTACAAGCAGCAGGGCAGTGATGCTGTTGGGGCCCATAACGGTGTGTAACGTTCAAGGAAATTGAGCTAGTACTTAATGAAAATGACAGCAAGCCAACAGAAGTGTGAGGCCGAGTGACCAAGCCACTACTTCTGCAGAGGCAGCTTGTGTCAGAGAATAGGGCCTGCCGGCCCTCTGGCCTGCGTTGGATGCCAAGTAACGGGAAGAGTGGCTTCCGCCCAGGTGTGATCTGCCTCACCATGGTTCCAGGAGGCCTTGTCTAAAGTCTGATTTTAGTTTATATTGTCACCTCTCAGTACCAACAAAGGACTGTTCTAGGACCTGCTTTGGATACTAAAACCTGTAGATGCTCCAATCCCATATATAAGATGCCAAGTATTTGCATAGAAACTACACTTAAAATCATCTCTAGATTACTGATAGCGCCTCACATAAATGCTGCAGAAATAGCTCTTCCACTGTACCGCTGGAGCGTGGTAACAGTTCGTACCTGTGCAGCGTCGGTACATTGTTTCCAGTGCGTGCTATGAGTTGAATCCACAGATGTGGGTCCCATAGAGACAGAGGACTGACTGTGCTTCCATGTCCTGTCATAATTTCAGCTAAAATTCAAAATACGGTGAGACAATGACCTCAATTCCTTTAAAGGTCCCCATGGTTTCTTAGTTAAACGAAAGAGAAGCAACAGCAAAATACTTCCTCTGAGCTTCAGTCTCGACTCTTCCTTGCCACCAAGTTTTTTTGGGGTCAGTAACAGGAACTCGGGGTAGAAGTGTGACCTCATTTCTCACATGCTGGCCAGGGCCAGTTTACTTCTGTGATTGATGCTTCCCTGAAGAGGAAATCACGCCCCGAGACGTGCACCTAGGTGGTCCGCCATCTGATGTGCCCGCGGGACTTCTGTTCCCTGAAGAATAGTGAGCAGAGCAAATCTTGGCTCCATTTGAGTACCAGTCTGGTTTGCAAAATGAAGATCAGTTTTTTTGAACAGAGTTTTCTCTGTTGAGATGTTTAAATTCTGAGCAGAGTGTGTAACTAAATAAATTATCTTTCAATGGTGTTTATATCTCTTTCAGTGTTTCATCCGCTGACCTATGAAGGAGGTGTAGATCTGAACAGGTATTTACATGTCTACAAGGCATTTCTGTGTGAGTTATAAAGTACCTTATTTACATTATTAATAAGGTTATTTGAGAATGTTAAGGTACGGACATTTTTAAATGAATTTTACGTTGCTTTCATCATGATGTTGGTTACTAATAATCAAAAAAAAAAATCCAACAAGCTGTATCCTGCGGTGTAGACAGTCTGGCCTATGGTTGCTATCATTATTTGAGTGTTCATCTCTCCTGTTTATCTGCATGTTTGAAACTTGAGCCTGTGCGTTCACTGCACTGTTTGTGTTCTGTCCTACAGCATCGAAGATCCCGATGAGAAAGTGGCCATGTTAACCCAGATCTTAGAATTTGGGCAGACACCCAAACAGCTGTTCGTTACACCACATCCTCAGAAGATCACCTCCAAGGTTAAAATCACCTCCCAGGCCTCCAGTTACAATGTTTCTATAGCAGATTCCCCAGGTAAGTTTGGTAAGGAAAATCAATGAGACCACCTTTTGTTTCTCTTTGGTGGTTAAATGCTTTTGAGCTGAGATGAAACCTGAACTGCTTTGCTGCTAGATGTTTGTCTCCTGGATTGATTGATTGATTGATTATGTGGCCCTTTAAGAAAAATCAAATCACAGATTTCTGTTAATTTGATTTACTGTGTCCCACACTGCAGTTCCCTGTCTTTTCTATGGTTTTGCTAAATTCTTAGCAGTTCACCTTTTCTTTTCTTTCTGGTTTTTTTTTTTTTTTGTACCAGGGATTGAAACTCATGACCTGCGGTTGCCATGTGGACACTTAGTCTCTGAGCTAAATCCCGGCCCCAACAGTTGCCAGCCACACTGCTTTAGCAGTTGCCCTCCACCTTCCTCTTTCCCAGAAATGACCTCTGTCCCCAGTTCTCAAAACTACACATGATCCTGGGTTCATGCCACTGTTTCTTGAGTCTGTTTTCTTGTTTAGCATTTGATAAGTATTTAGGGAGCATCTGTTCTGTGTGGGACCTGTGCTTGGCACGAACATAAACCAGCCCCAGTTCTTGCATCCCGTGTTTGAAAAGCAAGGGCAGTGCTCTCCACACTTGACATCCCACCTAGGACGGCTCCCCGGGCAGCCCTGTGACCCCGTAGGCCAGGCGGGCAGCAGGATCAGGGCCTTCGTTCTTTCTGAGTCTCCTGCCTGTCCCGAGCGCGTCTGGGCTTTCCAGGCAGACGTAGCTGAGTGCTGTCTTCAGCACGGAACGGCTTCTGGGTGAGAGACCCAGGCAGTCTGGCGGATTTCGAGACACACTGTCTGTTTCCCGGAACGCAGTCACACGGTCCCTGGGGACCTCGTGATGCAGTTTCCCCGGTGCCCTGCTTAGTCACCAGCCATCACCACTGTCATATGATTGGGTCAGAAGTGTAATCGCTCCAGCTTTTCTCAAAACAGAAGTGAAAGCATTACTGTTGTCCAGAAACCTTTTGATTTTTTTTCCTCTTCTTTTTCTCACCTCAAAACCAAAACCAAAAAACAACCAAAAAAAAAAAACTTGCAACATTCTTAGGCAGCTAAGATTGCAAAGATTGTTGGTGAGGCAATGGTTACTCAATCTTGGAATTCCTGAAATTCATGAGTTAGTGGTCAAAGGTAGACTTTGCAAACGTCGGTAAGACTCTAGCCTCTGAAGATGCTGCTTTATGTTTCTCTTCAAGATTTCTTCCTTGACTGTTATGGGGCTCACAAGTGCATTTGAAAGCAACTGTATTTTGTTTTGTTTGCTTAGCTCAATTTACTAAAAAGCATTGTGAGTTTGATGCAGTTGTCTGTCAGAAATTTTCACTTACCAACAATTTAATGTAGTTTCTCCAGGTGAAGAGTCTTTTGAAGACTTGACTGAAGAAAGCAAGACACTGGCCTGGAGTAACATCACCAAGCTGCGGTTGCATGAGCAGCATAAAATCCACAAAGAGTAAGGGCGCCCTGCGCTTCTCTGTGGCCAGCGATCTTTGCAACAGTTAGGGTGTTGGCATAGGATTCAACTGTTTTAGGCTGAATCAGGAAGAAAGATTTCCTTTCAGTATCGTGTTTGTTATACCCGAAAATGTCTGTAAGTGATCTGCTATCTGCAGTTGTGGTAGCAAGGAAAGTTTGACCCAGAATGATCTGTGTTGGTCTGTGACCATGCTGTCATTCTAGAATATGAAACGGGGTCTCCAGATGGCAAGCCGCTTTGGGGCCTCTCTTTGAGTCTCTCTGGTGTGAAGCTGTGGGGAAAGTGTGGTCTGTCCTCAGCTGTTGAATTTACTGAAAATACAGGACAAATGCAGGTGTCGGGGAGGCGGGCAGCTTTGTCTTGCAAAGGTCACATGAATTTTTAAAATCACACCTGTACATTAAAGAAGGGGGGCTCTCTGTTGGGCCTGGAGGAAATGGGAGTTTTCCCTTCCTTCCCAGTAAGAGTGCCCATCTCCACAGGTGGCCTGGGACGTGCTGGCCTGGCCAGGCCCAGACCCCAGGCCCGTCCTGCTGCGTGGCTCTGATGGTCTGATGGTTCCGTGACGTGGCCCGGGCGTGCCCCTGTGTGCGCTGGTCCTGGCTTCCCTTCAGGCACGTGGCTCCAGACCACAGTTCAGCCTCCTGAAGTGGAGCATCTGGTCCTGCCTTGTTCAGTGGCTGTTCTTGTTTTTGTCTGTTTGAGAAGGGTGTCGCTGTGCAGTTCAGGCTGCCTTTGGGCTCACTTTGTAGCCCAGGCTGGTCTCGAACTCTGAAGGCCCCTCCTGCCCCAGCCTCCGGAGCGCTGGGGTTACAGGGGTGCGCTGCCATGCCTGGCCCTGTGCATTCTTTAGCAAGGGCAGACGGCACACAGGAAGTGAGGCAGCATAAGTCTCAGGTAGTGAGGACAGGATTCGTTCAGGTGATGTTTAATGGCCCTTGCGTGACCTCTGAGTGAAACTGCTAGGACCTGGTGTCTGTGTCATCAACAGACGCTAGAGAAATTAGATTTATGAAGGGAGTTAGCAAAGTGATCATAAAGAGGAGGTTTAGTCGTTTTGGAGATGGTCAGATGAGGTAGGATGGAAAGAGAAGCCTTTTCATTATTGTTAGAAATACGTTACGGAAACATGTTAAAAGTAAATCAAGGACATGGAACAGCAGGTGTCCTAGCCTACGGCCGTAGGGCTGGGCTAGCACATGACTGGCACTAATTTACAAAGCTTGTCTTTAAACAGGGCAGTTACCGGGATAGCAGTCTCTTGCAGTGGGTCTTCGGTCTTCACAACATCACAAGGTACGTTTTCCTGCCTAGAAAGAGGTTTGACGAGAATCCAAACTGTTGTTAAGTCCTCTTCAGGGACTTCATTTGCATCTCCTGCCCCCACAGGAAGCAGATTTAGGGTCATTTGTTCGTGATACGTTGCCCAGACTTTCATTCTGACTTGCCAGAAACAAAGGCCTTTCTCTTGCTGCTGAAGAAGCGCTTTCCCATGTCCTTCATCCGTGCCGTGCCTTTCTCATCTGCCCGGGAGGGCTCAGACCCGCTCGCTGGCTCCGCTGGGGCCCGGAATGGGGAGGAGCAAGCACGCGCCACGTCAGGCACGGGTGTGTGCGGCTCGGCACGCGGGGCTGCAGACTGGCTGTTGGAGTTCCACCTCCTGTCTCCTTGGGGTGTCTTTACAGGTTTCAGGTCAAAGTGTAACATCTTACCTATGCGCCTGTACATTGTCTAAAGTTATAAAAAACCCTGGAGTACATGGTTGATAAGATGTATATTTTAATGATACTTTAGAATTTGACTGCCTTGATCTTAAAAATCAATAAGCAAAATACCTCTCTTACTGTACCTACCTTTATTTCCCTGGTAGTCTCTGTAATATAATTAAAGTGTGTCACGTGCCTGGGATGTTCGGAGGACTGGGTTGTTCCTTGGAAGGTGTGAAATGAACAAGTAGTGGTAAAATGTCCTGCTTAGGTGATAAAACAGTTAATTCTGACCATGTTAATAGCTGTTTTTAATGAAAGAAGTTGTTCTTTAGTCTTTGTAGTAGGAAGTACATATATGGCCCATTAAGTTAGGACTAGTGCCATGTAACTAAACACTTCCAAGTAAACCAGAGTTAATGCTCTCCAATTCCAACATCATGTTTGTTGTCTGTAGCATTTCATCCCTTTCTCTTCAAATATGACCTCAGATTTTGTAAAACAGAAGTTTCCACAAAGTGTAGCAAAGGTTCTGCAGTTGACCTTAAGGGTCGGACACGAAGACACTCAGTGGCCACAGCGAGGTCCTGGGCGAAACTCCGACAGAGGAAGCGCCGTGTGTGCTGAGTTTGCCAACTCTGTAGCACCAGACAGAAAGCTTTACCTCTGAGCAGAGGCTCTGAGGTTGCTGGGTTTGTCTGACCTGTTTGTTAGGTCCTTAATGCACTGCACTTAGTGACCTTGCAAATCTTGGTCATGATCAAGGCTTCATTCACACCTCTCAGGCTTATTAAGCACTTCTTTGTGATTTGCCAGATGAGGAGAGGGATTGTGTGTGTGTGTGTGTGTGTGTGTGAAAAGCATTTACTTTTTGTGTTTGTTTTCATTTACATTTCCTGGATTCATGTTACTGGTTTCCATATGTCCTATTGGTCACCCCAAAGTTAAATTTCTTGCTCGGAAATCTGTTGTATTTAAGTTGGCATTTTCGGGACTCGTCACCTATGAGATTAGTTCTTTCTGCAGTGTTTAACCTGATCGTGTTTGGGAAAAGAGGGGAACTGTGATTCCAGAAAAGCACCTTCACACACCTGTTCGTTCGGCTCCCAGCGTTCCGTAGGGCGCCCCAGGTGGACAGTCTCCCGTAGACTTTGAGGTGAACACTCAGAATTGCGTAACAGTATCAAAAGCAAGGTTGGAAAGACTTAGTGTAATTACAGCTGTCAGGAAAAGTGCAGCAGTACAGTGTTTAGTTTTCTATTTCTGTTTTCAGGTTAATGCGAGGAATGTCTTATTGAGACTCATGTTTATGAATTCTCAGGAATTCTGTGTCGTAGTATTGCAAATAGTAGATTGAAATACAAAGTTTTACTGCACAGAAATTATTTAAAGCTCCTTCTGACGTTCTGTAGTATGCACTTATAAGGGAGAAAATGGGTTGTCAGCTGTCTCAGCTGGGGTGTCTGCGGCCTGGTAGAGCACTGTAATTTGTGAGTCTTGGTTTTCCTTACTGTTGTGTGGCCTGGCTTTCTTCACTGGGGAGGGGAGTGCTGGAGACTGAGTGCAGAGTCTTGTGTATGCTAGGAAAACGCTCTATCAGTGAGCCACACCTCCAGCCTCCAATTTTATTTTTGTTTTTTTTAAGGTTATTTTGGTAAAAAGCTTCTACTAGGCAAGACATGAAAAGCGTAGGGACTTAATTCCTATTTTATTCTTCCATCAGAAGATGGCTCAGCTCAAGGTTGTCACGCTGTAATTGGGCTATTTGTTTTAATTGCCGGGGTTTTTCTTACTAACACTGTTACTTCAGTGTCAGTGTTAGTGCACTGCCGTCAGCCTCCCCTGTACATGTGCTCGCCTCCGTCACCAGGCTGCGCACAGCCGTGTGTGTCTGGGGTTTAAACTCCCCCCGGGTGGCAGGTCGCCAGCTGTGTGCGCACCCAGCCGTCCCGGGGTCGCTGCCCTCAGCCTCCAGAGACAAGCAGAGCGGCTGCCCCTCGACACAGGGTGGTTAGGAAATGTTTCCTCCCATGTCTGCTTTCTCGTTACTAGATTCCACCTTGAAGATGTTTTCCAAAGAATCCAGAATGCTACACAGAAGTATATCATTTTCGAATATGGTAGGTTTATCAGTATTGGGATAGAAATTCAAGAAGTTTGTTTTATACACACATATAATATTTCTGCCAAAACAATTGAATTTATATCCAATATACAAAATACCTTAATTAAATTCAATTTCACAATTTTTCCGGGTTTTTGCCTCTTTATTTTACTGTGACTATCTTAGGCTTTGAGGAGCTGCCCAGTAAGTACTAAAATCTTTAACTGTCAGACAAATGTTTCTGTGTTAAATAATTTATGTGATTCTCAGATAGTTGGATACCAAATGCAGTGAAGCTAATTCTTCTATAAAAGCACATGTTTTACTTTTAAATATTAATCATCCAAAAGATTTTGAAATTCCCAGCAGAACTTCTCAGATTTTCCTTATTTATCTAGTCTGTGATGCCAAGAGGGCACTTTCATTCTTAAGTATCATCTCCCGCCTGCTGGCTGCACAGTTAGTTACCCCAGGGCGTTAATGGGCTACTTCTGCCGGTCAGGTCAGAGCCTGTCCTCAGGCTAGCTCCCCGGACTTTGGTTATTTGGGAGGAAACTCGCATCTGAAACTAGTTCAGAAAAATCCGGGTAGGTATGAGGAGAGCCCTCAGAAGAAGATTGGACAATTTCATTACTATTGGGAGAAAGCTGTAGTTTCCTCATATATTACAAACTGTTGATGTCAAATCATTTGTATTTCAGGCTTTATCGTCCTGTTTACTGTTACCAGGAGATGCCACTGTCATAAGTTCTTCTTGGGACAATAACATGTATGTATCTGTGACATTTATTCTATACGCAGAGCTTTCTTTGTAGCCATGAGGTATAAGAGACAGAACCTTCCACTGGAGGAGTAATTTTTAAACAGAGCATTATTAGAAATAGGGATGATACCACTGTATTCAGATATTATTTGAATGTCACAATTTTTCCATTTGGAATGTGTTTTTTTTCTAAGTTTTAAGCTAGAATGAAAATACAGATGAACCAGACTGGAAAATTTCTAGTTTTAAATAAAAGATTTGAATATTGTTAATAACAAGAAGAAATTTTTAATTTGAATGGGTCTTGGTATGGAATTGAACAATATTATGTGTCTTAAATGTGTTTGAGTCTTAATAACCTGGAATACTGTTTTAATTGTTGTCATTATCTTTTAGCTATTTTTATTCCATAGCATTTGGAAGACGCCAGGACACATTAATGGGGCATGATGACGCCGTCAGTCAGATCTGCTGGCATGATAACAGGCTGTATTCTGCATCGTGGGACTCTACAGTGAAGGTTTACAGATAATTTTTAACATAAGCGTTTGGCATAAAATTCCAATTTACTTGCTGATCTATTAAATCACTTTTTCACAAAGTGTGTAAATGATATTTAAGGATATTGCATATTATTGTTTTTCTTAAAATTTAGGCACCTCTTAATAGAAAGTTTATTAGACTTTATAGTGTGTTCAACTCAGAGTTAAAAGGTCTGGTGTTCACTTGGTGACAGAGTTGCAGGAGAACGTACAGTAGAGCCTCTCTTACGTGACATGAAGGAAATAGAGGTTGATCAGTTATTTGTACAACTTCAAGTGAAAGTGAGGAATCATTAAAAGTTATATTTTATTTATATTTGAAGCATACAAATGCATTTTCATTCACCATTCTTTTGGTGTAGGACTATGCAGGCCTTTTATTTAGAATCCTCTGCAAATGTCCCACATAAACATTCTTCATCCTATACTATTTCCATCTTGCATTTATAGAAAGGGAAGCAAGCACTAAAACTACTAGAATTTCTTAAGAAATTTTTCAGGACTTTTCCTTATGCTTGCTTGCCACTACCTAATTTTAGTAATTTTTTTGATGACTTCCATTTTGAGTTGCTCAAAACATAAATAGATATTGTGACACATCTACAAGTGTAGCTCCTTAATGTGCACACGACTTGGATCACATAGTTACAGCAGCAAGCGATGGAGACAGACACAGGTACAGAAAGTCAAGTGCAGGCAAGCCCGCGGTGCTGGGGAGAGCTGCGGGCTGGGGGGAGGCGGAGCCTCGGCACTGGGGAGGCGGGGCCACAGGGTTAGCGCCTCGCTTCACTGGCAGTTGTGTCAAATGCAAATTCGTCAAGTTTTTCCTGAATGCATTAGAAATGATTTTGTATTGCAAGTCTGAAAATATCTCTTTCAACGTGTTCTGTCCTAGGTTTGGTCTGGCGTCCCCGCAGAAATGCCTGGCACCAAACGACACCAGTTTGACTTGCTGGCCGAGCTGGAACACGACGTCAGTGTGAGTACCAGCAAGACTGCACAAAGCTGTAGTTGACTGTTGAGGTTTCAAGTCTACACTCTTTCTTCCCTCCAATCTGTTTCTTTGCACATTTCCCTGAGAATTAGCTTCTACCCAACTAGATTTCCAACACATCACCTTTTTTAAAGTAATTTTTTTGGTCTTGTTGATAAGAGTCTCACTGTGCAGCTCAGGTCGTCCTTGAACTCACTTTGTAGCCCAGGCTGGTCTCAAGTGCACAGTGACCCTCCTGCCCCAGCCTCCTGAGTGCAGAATCACAGGCGTGCGCCACCATTTCTGGCCAAAATGTCACTTTCAGGATGCAGCCAACATGTCGTCTTTCCATATTTCCTGACCCTGAAGGTGGAAGGGGCCGTTTGTCCAGGACATTTGTCCATCCCAGCTGCTGCCCAGCTGCTGCCCAGGATGACTGAGTGTGCAGCCTGGTGGCAGAGCCAAAAAGGAGCTTAGTTCGTCCCCTTTGTTCAGTTTTCCTTGGTGACAGTACTGCACATTAAAGCTGTAGTTCATAGTACGCTTTTTTCCCTGAGGTGGTAAACTGAGGTTGTGAATCCCTCATTCGCATGGTCCTCAGATTAACTGAGGCTCAGAAGCACTTAGAACTGCAGTGTAGTCTCGTGGAGATGCCCTGCTCTGCTCTTCCCTCAGGGCTGTGAGGGCCTCGGGTACCTGGCAGCTCACCGCGGTGACTTGTGGAATCGCATCCTGAGACTTGCAGAGGGCTATTTGAAAACAGCATTACAGTTACCCCAGCAATACCACACTTCCATGTGCGCATGATCATTCAGTGGGGTGCTGTTGGTGCCTGTACGAACGACACCCAGCCCCCGCGTGGCAGAACGGTGAAGTTCAGAGTGCAGCACTGGCCAGCTACCCCAGGCAGTCTCCAGGAACATACAGACGGCTGTAGTCTTGAGCGGAATACGCACCTCTTCTTTTCCTTAGGTAGACACAATCAGTTTAAATGCAGCGAGCACGCTGCTGGCTTCAGGCACCAAAGAAGGCACAGTGACCATTTGGGACCTCACCACAGCCACCTCACTGCACCAGATGCCGAGCCACGCGGGGGCTGTGTGCGCTACCGCTTTCAGCCCAGGTAGGTGTCCTCCTTACTCCTTACACGGGAGGCAAATGAGAGTTGCGAAACAGTTTTAAAAGAAAAGCCACTACAGTGACAAAGGTTCTGCCACGGTTGTAGAATCCACGCCAGGACACAGTATACCGCAGCCCTGGTACCGGGGGAGACACAGAACTGCGCGCTGTTCCTAGTTCTGCTTGTTAGAGGAATGTGTGTCTGATGTAAGAGAACCCCAGCGACGGGTCATCTCATCCAGCGGCGTCTTGGAGACAGGCAGAAGTCATTTCAAGGACAAAATACTGCTTGAGAAGCTTAGGGAAAGCGAGCAGCACTGACTCATGAAATTCGGTGCTGCGTAGCTGACCCAAGCCGGGGACTCCCGTGCCTTGCAGACGGTCGCCACCTCCTCAGCACGGGCGCGGACGGCTGCCTGAACGTGATGGACGTGCAGACGGGAATGCGCATCTCATCCATGGCGTCAGACAAGCCCCAGAGGTAGTTGAGGAGGAGCGGTCCTGTCACCTGGGAGCAGTGGGCCAGCGTGACGTACCCTCCGGCGTGATGCAGTGATTTCCCAATCACCGTTGCAGGTGCTTCATCTGGGATGGAAATTCCGTTCTTTCAGGCAGCCAGTCTGGTGAGCTGCTGGTCTGGGACCTCCTCGGAGCGAAAGTCTGTGAGCGAATACAGGGCCACAGTGGTGAGTGGTTCCCGCAGGTGACCGGTCGCTCCTGCGCTCCGGCGCGGGCTTGCCCGTGCGCCCACTGAGACGTGCTCTGCCCAGGCAGAAAACGCCTCGGTTCTCCACGCTGCGAGCATTTCTGTGGGCATCGTGGTTCCTGGTGATGTGACTCTTGGATTTATGCTGATGGAGCTTTGACTCCAGAAGGGCAGTTTTAATATGGAAAATTAAAAACCATAGCAAAGTTGTAGAATTGGTGTTTAAAAGCGATGCACAATTAAAAAAAAACAAGAAGAAGGCTTCCTACCAGTCCCACTGTTCACAGGCCCCAGTCCTGAGGACATTCTGCATTGTCCCCTATGCTTTTTTCAGTGAGTGACTATATATAGAATTGCTTAACACCAAGCTGTCCTGCCACCGTCTTGTAAATCTGATAGTGTGCCTTGGAGATTTGGTCCCCTATTAGCTTGTATTTGCATGCTTTCTCCCAAACCGTTCGGACAGCTTTTAACTCTTCACCTCTGTTGACTTCCCGCTGTGAGCCCTAACTTCCCGTCTCCATTAGTCAACTGCGTATGGATATTCCGTTTTGCATTTACCCTTTAAAATTACGTCCCTATTCATGTTTCCCTAACTTAATAGCATTACTAGCCCTGACTAGCAGTTAACCTCTTCCAATGGAAAAGGAAATTGGCAAACTGGGCCAGCTGGCCACCTGTTCCCCGCCATCTGTCTCGAGTTGATGCTGTGTACGTTTACCAAGATGCTTATTTACATTCTGTTCTTTACCCATAAATCCCTGTTGATTGACCTTTACTTACCGTCTAAAGGGCTTATTCCTTACAAGTTCTTCCTACTACATACATGGTCCTTCTGGGCACGCGGCTTGGTTTGAGACAGGGTCCTGCTACGTAGTTCAGGCTGGCCTCGAAATGCACAGCCCACACCCTCAGACTTGTGACCCCCCCACCCCGCGCCGCCTCGGCTGCCGAGTGCCAGGGTCACGGGTGTGTGCCACCACACCCAGTCATTTTTAATTTATACAAGCATTGTAGCAAAGCACAGCTCGTTTCTTTGTAAGAGCATTAAAGTGTGTTTAAGCGTCTCCTGGTCAGCTGCCCCCTAACCTGAGGTTCTGTCTCTCAGGTGCCGTGACATGCATGTGGATGAACGAACAGTGCAGCAGCGTCATCACAGGAGGGGAAGACAGACAAATTATGTTCTGGAAATTGCAGTATTAAGTGCCTTTCCCTTTCTTCCCTCTGCTATAGTTTTAAACCGAACTTCTAAATGAACTGGTGAATGTGCTGTGATAGTAATTACAAGTTTTACCACATGGAAAATGTGTGGTTTTAAATCATGGTAACTTCATTGAAAGCCAGTAGTTGCCGTCTTCTAAGGCAGACAAAACATGGCCGTGTTAGGGAGAAAGCATTACAGGCACAAGGCCGCTGGTCACCCTGGAGCAGGATGGGTGGCGGAGCAGCTGAGAAATCTAACCTAGAATGGGGAAACATCGAACGCACTGGGGAGTTTAGAATTTTCCAAGAAAATGTGCAGTGTCTTCTGCTTGGGTCACTCCTGTCTCATGTTCCTAATTTACCAGTTGCTGCCCCTGGGTTTTAGGTGTACGTGTTTTCACGGAGTGGTTCCTTTCTCTAACGCTGTACCCAGATTCTAAGAACCTGGGAGGGTTAGCAGTTCTTGTAACAGTGAAGTCTACTGTGTATGGGACGGTTTGGATTTCACTAAGCTATTAAATCTTTTTTACATTAAAAATATTTTTCTGTAATAAAAGCATTTTGTCTTATTTAAGTAATTGTAACAAAGAGTAGTAGTAAGTTCTAAGTCAGAAGTTTCGGTCCTAGAGAACTATAGGGACAGGAATACAGTTTTTGTTCTTCAGACCCAAGTATTCAACTGGGAAATGTTAAATTTCAAACAAGGTACAATATACAGTAGTAGCACTGATTTTCTCACATATCACAGTTTATGTGATTTGAATTTTTCCATATACATTAAAAGCTGTTGTATCTTACAGGCAGAATGGCGTTAAGAGAATAATTTGATCAAACCAAGATGCAGAATTTTGTCAGGTCAGTTATGTCATTAATGGCCTCAGTGGTGTTCCTAGACACTGACGAGCGAGTTCCTGCTGTGACCAGATGTGCACAGGGCAAACCAGCCCACAGGCCCAGCAGTGCACCTGGGTTCCCAGCCACCCGGTCCCCGGATGGCCTTTCAGTCTGTGGGCTGTCCTCGGGCCCCTGTAAGAGGGAGGACTGTTGTCCACAGCCAAAGGTGAATTTCACACATCCATCCTTAAGATCATGCACAAACCTGGAGACTGGCAGAGTTCCCCAGTAAGAAACACACTAACATTTAACTTTTATTTTTACATGTTTAATTGGATAGCATAAAACAAAATGAAGAAACAAAGATCAGGACAGATGTCATTGTAATTTCTTTTGCAGGGAGGAATCAGTAACATATTAACAGGAAAACACTCTAAGGCCACATCCTAGTAGCTAGGCTACAGGTTAAGATTTAAATGCCAAAATTAAGTATTATGCCACTTAATCTACAAATGAGAAAGAGTCCAAAGTTTATTCTGTATAGTGTAAGAACTTTCACATTAAATGTATAGTGACTTGTTTTCCAGAAACAATTTTCTACTACGCAGACTAAACTCTCAAATATAACCAAGCAGCTGTGTTAGGCTCGGGAAGAATCAGTAAGCTGTTCCGGGCTAGTGTGCGTTTCATTTCATGCAGAGCTGCGTTTGGGCTTTACAAAGGCAGCTATGATTGTATTTCGGCTTTTATGCTAGATGCTTAGCATGGCTAAGGCAACAGTCAAGCATAGTAAGTGAAGGTGGTTCAAATTTAAGGACAATCATAATCTCTTGCAGCCTGCACACACTGTATAATGCTTATATGGAAATGATACCAGTGTAACTTAATTGGTGTTTTACACACAGAGAACTTAAAAAATACTGGACACAATCATACTAAATATATATGGTAACATGTGGAAAATGCAGAGATAGCACAGAGCTAAAGTAATACGAACAGCACTGTGCGTTACCCAAGGAAAATGCAATGTGACTGGTGCTCACGCGGCTTCATCCTATCGCAATGATTTGATTTATCGGAGCGTCCGGTTTCCAGCAGAGAAACTGTTCTAAGAAAGTCAGTAAACCTTGTGAACGTTTCACATGGGTAAAACCCGGATAAGGCTACAACTATCTTGAAATCGGAAGACGGTACGAGATGAACAGTTAAGATCCCAGCCATGATGTGAGACAGAAAGGTCCTCATGCAGCATACGCTCCGGCTCCAGGAAGTTCCGTATGCGCAATGCACAAGTTGCCGAAGAAGGGAACTGGTGAAGTGCAGCTGCGTTTCTGTCGCGCAGACTTAAACCTCAGGAATGGTGTGGTCCATCAGGCTTTTCATGATGCTGGGCGCCATCCTACAAGACAAGTACTTTCAAATGCTATGTTAATCCAAGAAAATTCAACTCCAATTTACCAGGCAATCTACAGCTCAGGAGAGAGAGAGAGGTCTTTTCAGGAGTTCCCATTCTAGTTACTGGCAAATACTCAATGTGAAAGGCTATCTGTATCACTGCCAAGCAAACTGGACAGGACGTAAGTAAGGCCTTGCATACTAAGGTTAATGATAAAAAAAAAAATAGACAAGGCCATGATGAGTTGGGAAAAGAAACGAGTGGAGGCATCTATCTATCTTGCAGTGATTTAAGAAAAGGAACCTGGAAACAGTCTTAAGTGTTTTTCTTCTTCCAGAGTAGCTAGTTGTGTTTGACCCAAAAGCTAAAACAGAAATTTTATTCCAAGCGTTGTTATGACTTTTGAATTTCATTTCCACACCCATGATAGAAATTCTGAAACCAAATTCCAAGTTAGCTTGGCAAAAACAGCTCCAAAAGAAGCCAGTATGTGAAAGGCTCCAAGGACAGAAACCCACGCTGGCCCTCTTCACTTCTCTCTGCTCAGCTCTTCAGTCCACTGTCCTGAGGACCCGACGGACCGCAGCATCACAGGCCGCCTCCTGCCTCCTCCGCGCTGGAGAGAACTGAGGACCCGACGGACCGCAGCATCACAGGCCGCCTCCTGCCTCCTCCGCGCTGGAGAGAACAGAAACTGCTCCTAACAGCCCACAGGCAACGTTTCTCCAGCGGGGACCAGTGAAGATTTTCCCACTCAGCAGATGGAGGGGGGCAGAGGGCACTGCAGTCTGGACTCAGCAGCACTGCAAACTGCTAATGTGCTACCAGCTCTTCTTAATTTTTAACCTGGGCATTGTCAAAATGCAGCAATTAATGAATTTTATCCCACTCTTGGAAAGTTATGAGGGGGTCACCCTTACTGGTCAATTCCTCTGATTTGAATTATTTAAAATTTCTAGGTAAACACCAGCATCATTTCTTCAACAGAAAGCATCAAAGATGTTGGAATTACAGGAGAATACAGTGCTTAAATTCAGTTGAGAAACTTACCGTTTAATAATATGTTCAAAGATAAAAGCAGGCATGATTGTTATAGTAACTACAGTCCCAGATGTTGAAAGTATGTCTGCTATTTGAGAATCCTGATGAAAACACAGAAACAAAAATGAATTTCACTGAAATTTTATTTAACATAAAACCCTTACTCTTGGTAAAGAAATATACACTATATATCCCAATTACGTTTTACTACTTAATCTCCAAAATTGAATCTTGGTATTTTTCATTTTACTCAACTTTTCCTTCCAAGTTTAATTCCACAAAACACAAATTTTTACAGCTATTTAGAAAACTACAAGTAATCTGATTTGAATGTACTAGACCCAATCAATTCACTACTCAGAGTGAATAATTTTCCCTGTATACAGTAAAATATACTCAGTTAACTGTTTTTTAAAGTTTATGAAATAAGGTCTTAGAACTTACAGATCTTCAGACAGACCATAATTTATAGAAGAAAACTAGAAACATACAGTACTAGTGTGACCCCAAACTATTAGTCAGTTCCTACTTTCTCAGACTGAAAAAGTTGGACTATCATTTACTCACAATGTCATCAACATTTTCACTGCTCATATTTACGGAGAATTCTAGCTTAAGTCAGTCCAACTTCCTTGCTATAGAAAGGAAGACAATTCCAGATCACATCCTGGGCCTCTCATTTTCCACTGTTTCCTCATTTTGTAGGACAACATAAAAATAGTACCATCCAAACGGTCAAAAGAAGACATTTTCTAAACCTGCAGAGGACAACAAGGCACAGGGCCTTTGCCTCACCTTCAGTCCGATGACATTCTGCCCGTTGATTTCACAAATGTTATGTTCAGTCAGAAGGCCGTTTCTGGCAGCAGAGCTGTCCTTCACTATGGATGTTATTTTTCCATTTTTAAAGATGAAACCCACATGTCCAGTACTGTCCTTGTGCATGGTAACTGTCCGTTCAAAGGGCCTGTAAACATGACCAAAGGGTCCAATTTAAATTTTAATTCCTAGGTTAGTATTTCTGTGAACTTCATAAACCACAGATTTTTTCCAGATTTGGCTCTTTGTTATAGTGAATATTAAATATTTACAACTTACAGCTCTGATATTGTGCATACACAGAAAAAGTGATTTGACCAACTCATCAAGATATCGTTTAATCACCAGCCAGCTGAACATAATTCTTTATGCAGTTTGACAGGCTTTTCCCTTTAAAATTCATCATTCTTTTGAATTAACAATGAGACAGATTTTTAACTAAGCCACAGAAATAAACTGAATTTTTATTAATTTTTAGTGTCACCTGGAGCCTAACTGTTCTCAGAATATTTTTGTAACTTACAACCTTCATAGTATGTTTCACATCTTGATTTTGAAAATGGTATAGTCCCCCCCCCATTTATTAAGTTGATTGTAGAAGCAGTAAGACATCGGTTTCTCAACCCCTGTTTGGAAAGACAACACACAGTAACTAGGGCTTAGGTTCATAGAACTCAACTTGGCGGAGGTAGTGTGGGCTCAGGCACACAAGCGGGGCCCAGCATGTGAACGGCCTACACCGGGTATGTAAGGGGTGAACAGGTGGAGCCAGAGCTGCCATGCCACTCTTCTCGGAGGTATTTCTATTCCTAGAGCAATACAGACAGGGAAGCACCTAAAGGGCAAGCTCTGTGATCTCTGAAGTAAGAGGTGGATGCATAATCAGAACCGTACACTAAAAAAGTCAAGCTGTGTAAAAAACCTGCAGCCCACAACTGCAAGACTGTAAGGCTCACCAGTAACACTGCTCATTTTCTACAAGAAAATACTATGTCCAGAGGATACTGAACGCCCAAGAAAACAGAAAACCAGGCCAGAATTTCGTTTTAGTTCTACAGTAACACCTTACCTGTCACGAATGGTCATGGTAATCTTCTCTCCAAAAGCCTGTTTGAGCACCTTGTGGGCTTTATCAGAACTCCAGCCTGCACAGTTCTCACCATTGATTTGCAGGACTTGATCCCCAAATCTCAGACCAACCAGTGAGGCTGGAGAATTAGCCTGGACTAGCTGAACAAATACACCCTATGTGATAAGAAAATTACTGGTCATTTACTACTGTCATGATAGGGTTTTTTGCCTATAAAACAGGAAAAAATTGAAGAATTCAGAAATCTACCCTAGTAACTAAGAAAACATCGTATGATTATAATTTGTCAAATTACCCCCTAAAATCCCCTTTAACCCATTAAATTATGTGTGATTAAGTAACTAGTGTTTAACAACCTAAAATGATAAACATGTTAACTATCACATGATCTCTCAATAAAGAATCAACAATGAAATACAGAAAATTCAAGTACTAAGGAACTACCTCTACAATAGTTATTTTTCTGGAAACTCAAACAGGTGTTGAACCAAAAATAAATAAATATAAAAATAAAACTGGGGACATAGAAACACACTGACAAAGTGGACCTTCTCTACAGTCGTAAGCTGGGTCAGTATGCTGCAGGCACACGGACAAACCCAGGACTGGAAGGGCTGCAGGGATAAACGCGGTAAAGGGTTACATGAAATGGCGTCTTTTTAGGGTGAAGGAAAGCAGAAAGCAGTCCTGGCAGATGGACAGCAGGAAGGGAGAATAAGCACTTTTTAGAGCCAGCATTTCCAGACCAAGCACGCTAGTGTGTCCCGACACGCTGGTACCGATGCCCTCTGCCCATGGGCGGACAGGCAGGGTCGCGCTTCCGGCCATGCTCAGCCCCGTCAGTTCCAGCACGGAAGGCTCAGCTCGCCGAAACACCTGCAGCACACGCTCAACAATCCTAAGCGTTCTGCTCAGCGCACCCAGCGTCATGCCTGCACACGCTAAGGTAAGAGGGAAAGTACCAGCTGCTAGGGCAGAGTAATGCTGGGCCTGGGATGCAGCTCAGCGGCACAACGCCTGCCCAGCAAGCATGAGGCCGTGTCTTAGACCCCCGGGACCAAAGAAAAAAGTCGTGCTGATAACATAAACTAATGGCTGCCCTAATTAAAAAGAAATCTGTGAAGAAAATGACCTATTAAATTTGTATTTCAAAGACAGAAATACCTTGCAAAACTACCTCACAAACTAATCATAATTTTCTTAAAAATACACACAATTCTATTCTCAGTGTTCAGCTTTTTCCTTAACTTTCACATATGCTGCCCTACTTCAATTCCAGGAAATAAATTATGTTGCAAGTGCAATGTAACTTAGTGTATATATAACCAGTGAACTTTAATTTCAGTTAAAGTACTCAAGAAAAAAAATCATTCAAAGTGATGTGGTCAGAAGTTGTAATTCTTGCTCTCCAAAATAGTGCATCTCAAAGAAAGCAAATCTAAATGAACAGATTTGTGATATTCTTAATTCTGGATACACCATTACAATTAACCATTTCAAGATATTCTAACATTAGTTTACAATATGCTGTAGGGTAGTCAGATAAATTTAAAGATATTAAAAATACTTACATTATCTACTGATTTAAGCCTGAGCCCAATTTTTCCATCTTGATCCTTACACAAAATGACTTCACGAATTCCTTGTTTTATTTCTGCTCTACGAATTCCAGCGTCATTACCTGTTATAGGAGCCACCATATAGTTCATACTGGAAGGTCTTGCAACCAGCTGCTGACAGAAGCGAACAATGTGTCAATAGCTAGAAACAGTACCTTAAAGACAATCTGAAATGATTAACCAGAAGATAGGGAATTACAGATCTCCAAAAATCGGGGGCATAGCTCAGGGGTAGAGCATATGACTGCAGATCTCCAAAAATTAATCCACAAATAATTTACTTCAGATAAAGTTTGATGTCTGAGGTAAAGCACAGTTTTATTAAGCTGCATCTCCGCAACAGAAGTGCTATTAGCTTAGAACCATCACAGCCCTCTCAGTCACCTGAAGTGATCAGCCTACGATCCTTCTCCACGTAAGGTCACTGCCATCTGATAATTCACTCACCGCTTTCTTCAGCGTACATGTGATCCGCACATACTGAGGTTCTGCCTGCCTCAAGGCCTTTTGTGCCCCATGAACAAGTGGTCGCTCAGGTCCCCACCGCACTGCCCTTTTGTCTCTTGCTCCTTCCTTCTGCCCTGCGCTGTAACACCTGGCAGGAGGGTGGCGTCCCCTGCAGGGGCTCCTGATACCTCAGCCTTGTCAGGCCTCCCCCCACACAGCAGAGGGCAGACCCCAGGGATCAAGCTAACCCCTGTATAACCTGACCTCCTCTTGCCAGAACAAGTACCAACAGTCTTTAAGAAAACTCCACAAAATCTAGCACCTAGGTGATGTACAAGATGTAAAACTCACAATGTTTGGCATCTAATTAAAAAGCAGGTGACATAAGAACAAACTGGAAAATGTAACACATAAATCAACGAGAAAATTAACAGATGGAGATTATAATGATAGAAATCATAAAATTACCCAGATCTCAAAATAACTACATTAACTATGCTCAATATGTTCAAGAATTTAAAAGACACTATGAAAAAGAGAATGAAGAAGAACCAGATTTTCTTTCCCGTCCCATGTAATCAATCTTTGACAAAGGTGCCAAGAGTATACGACAAGAGATGATCTCTGCAATAACTGGTACTGGGAAAACGAGAACTATAGGCAAGAGTCAAGTTCACTGTACACCACAGATACAGAAGAAAGATTAAAGACTTAATTATGAGACCTGAAATCGTGAAACAAAATAATGAACTCCTTGATGTTGATCTTTTTTTGGTTATTATTTCTTTACTTTTCTTTTTGATACTGTGAACCCAGCAGCAAGCATTAAGCTACAGCTCTATTTCTTTTCATTTTATTTCATGACAATGTAATCCGTCTGCCTCAGCCTTCCATGTATCCAGGATTACAGCGACATACCAACTACACCCAGCTTAATGACCTTGACAATGATTCTGTGGATATGACACCAAAATCACTGGCAAAATAAATTAATAAATAAAAGAACAAGTGAGACATCAAACTAAAAAGCTACTGCTGGGCACAGTGGCACATACCTATAATCCCAGCACTTGGAAGGCCGAGGCAGGAGGAGCTATAAAACATAAGCTCAAGGTCGGTCTCTCTCTCTCTCTCTCTCTCTCTCTCACACACACACACACACACACACACACCCAAAAAGCTACTTCACAGCAGTGGAGACAATCACCAAAAAAATCCCAACAACAACAACAACGGAAAAACAACAACAAAATCCCCCCAAAACACACACCACGACAGAATGGGAGAAAATCCTGCAAACCATTTATCTGATGAAGTGTATTCAACATATGTAAGAAATGCATGGAGCTTAACAGCAAAAAAACTAACCCAATTAAAAACAGCATTAAAAAAA
The DNA here is from genome assembly GCA_004027295.1 of Dolichotis patagonum. Taxonomy (NCBI): domain Eukaryota; kingdom Metazoa; phylum Chordata; class Mammalia; order Rodentia; family Caviidae; genus Dolichotis; species Dolichotis patagonum. The sequence continues at coordinate 53,099 of PVJX010006853.1, forward strand.
TAAAAACAGGGAAAGACCTAAATACTTTCCTAAAAAATAAACATTTTCCTACAATTAACCTAGAAGTATGTGAAAAGAATACTCAAAATCACTCACCAAGAAAATGCAAATCAAAGCCACAAAACGAAATCCCACCTCACTCTGTTAGAGTAACTACTATCAAAAACAGAAGATAAATGCTGGTGAGAATACAGAGAAAGGGACCACTTGCACCTGTTAGCAGTAATGTAAATTAGTACAATCATTATGGAAACACCATGAAAGAACCTCACCAAATTACAAGTGTGATTACCATACAATTAAGTAATTTCACTTCTGGGTATATGTTTAAAGGAAGTACAATCACTATTTCCAAAAGATGGTGTCTGCTTTCCCACATTCATAGTAGCCAAGACTTGGAAGCAAACAGCCATTGAGAAATGAATGGATAAAGGAAATGTGGCATTATACATAAATTATTATTCAGCCACAGAAAAGAAATCCTGCTATTTTAGACAATATGGATGACCCTGGACAGTTAAGTGAAATAAGGGAGATGCAGACACAGATACTACACTGTCTGACCTTACAATATATGAGATCTAAAAATGTCAAATTCATAGAACGATCAATTGGAAAAGTAGTTAATAGGAACTGGGGGAGGGGAGGGAACTGAGTAGGGAAATGCTTGTTAAAATGTACAGACTTTGAGTTATGAAATAAATGAAGATCTGAGGACTTGATATACAGCATGGTGACCATTTAATACTATGTTGTACACTTAAAATCTGTTGAGAGGAGGACTGAATGTGTTCTCATCACACACTACAAATGGTAACCACGTGAGGCGATGGGTGTGCTCATTAGCTTCATGACGTTATCATTTTACAGCTCACACATATACACATATTTGCCTTGAAAACACAGAATTTTAATTTTCCATTTACATCTCAACAGAGCAGGTGGGAGGGAGAGGGACAGATGGACACTTAAGAAAGACAAACATAGGATGTGAAACGAAAAACTCACCAAGTAGAAAGGATTAACAAAAATCTCTACCAACAAATATAAAAAAGGAAAAAAAGAAAAATCCAAGCTTTGAAAGACTATAGAAATGTAGGTATTTCAAAAATGAATGTTTAGGTTACCCACTAGATATGGGGGCAGGGAGGTGAATTATTTCCTAAGCTGTAAATGAAACAAAAAAATATGCATAGTGAACAAAGAAATCATAAATATTAGCTAGGACTTCATGACCATAATGTAAGAATCACAGTAGCTGTGACTATCTTCTTTTCTGCTTATATTTGTAAATTTTCTGTAAATACAAAAATCAGTATTTTTCCTTCATATCTCTTTATCTTAATATAGGAATTATTAATAATGGTTAACTTTGCACTTCTGCCTTTAAGATAAAAATATTAAACTGGAAAAAGGAATACTTACAGAGGGGTAATTAATATCACAGTAATCCATTCCATAACCAGCGCTCAGAGGGCAGTGGGTATTAGCCCTTTCTAAAGATTTCTGGTTTTTTTAATCGGTCCCGGGGATTGAACTCATGACCACGCACTTGCCAGGCAGGCGCTTACGCCGCTGAGCTAAATCCCCAGCCCTGAGCCTTTTCTAGAGAAAGGGTGAGAGCATTTCATGTACATAAAGAGTAACTGGCTTAATTCTGTACACCCATGAGCTTGCAGGGTTTTTATGTTAAAGGCTACAAACAAGACATCTATAAAATAGAATAATGCCTCAAAATAAATGTGACAGAGCTCTTTATATAAGAAATTTGCTACATCTTGATTTTTATGAAAGGGAACACACCTTTTATTAAAGAGAAAGTGTGAGTTATTATTACTGTCCTCACACAGAAGTGTGTGGTTAATCAAAGGAGTTTGGCGGGAACAGGTGACAAGCTGCCACGTCAGTCCAAAATCCACTCTTCTGCTTTCTACTTGGTGATGTGGGGGCTGGAACTGTCCAAGCTACATCTTCCGTTGTTGGCTGTTTCTGCTCGGCTCCCACCACAGGAGACCGGAAGGGCAGGCCCCTGGTCCTGTCAGTACTGCAGTCTCGCCTGAACCCGGCAGAGCAGCAGTCGCCACTCTGGGCTCTTCCCGAGACTCGGAACTGGCCTCACTCCACCCCTCACAGGGCCTACCACTTCCAGCAGTGTGCCCTCCCTCCCAGGTCTGCAGCCCATCTCTGTGGGACTCTGCCAAACATCTGGTTCTCACTTAAACCTCCTCCCTGTCCTAGGAAAAGCAACAACTTTCTGCAATTATGGTTGTATTCCATTTGTTTTCTCGATTCTTCATCCTCTTTACCTAGGTCTAGTTTCCTAAATTACTGCTGTTGAACTATGATTTGTCTTCCTAAATGGATCCTCACTGATATAATCAACTTTTCAGTACATATTTGGTAAAGAAATAAATGCTTGGTACTGCTTTAAGTGCAGGGGTTATGGCAAGAAGGTGGACATGGATTGTACAAGGAAGTACGCAATTTCAGTTATAATTAGTTGCCATAAAGTGTTATGGTCTAATAGCAATGATTTTAATGAAAGGTTATTGGGCATGTTCTATTTAGGTCCACAATACCCACAGTCTGATCACAAGCAGCTCCGCTTCAGAGGAACAGTTGAAAGATGAGCAAACAAATTATCTGACAGATCTGTATTCATGATTAATCTAGCAATAGTTTAATACAGTTTGAAACAAGAAATTATAGAAAATACAAAAGATTATTTTTAAAACTATGTTTGAACTAGAGAAACTTAGTGTAGTTACAGTATGACTGGAATGGATAAACTGAACACAAGAAAAATGACAGAAATAGAATTACTAGGTGTTTGTAACTGACTAAAGAAGACCAAGGAGAGAACAGAAGGGACTAGAAAACGGCATTTGAATATTTAAACCCTGGTAAATTCAAAGAGTCTAACACAAAAGCAGCTAAGAAACATCCACTGCTGTTTGTGTATGAGACTGGCTGTACCTCAAGTGTAGAAATAATATCCAGAAGTCCAAAACCTGAGAAGTGAGGTGAAATCTGAAGTCACCAGGCTGTGAAGCAGGCTACAGAGAAGTGTATGAACTGTGACTTTAATTCACTTACATACCCCCTGAACTGGTGCTCCCGGGACCACGGCACACACTTCTTCTTCATTTAAACTCAAGCCCATGTACTGTGAAAGCTCTGGATACAGTCTGGGATAGAGACCTAAAATAAATGAACAAATAACAAATGAATGAAGAATAAGGCCCGAGCAAAATACTCAAAATGAGCACTTTTATTATGACTCCGCTTACTTTAAACCGTATTTAAGTTTTAAAAAGTAGAACAATTTAAAGCAGAAATTCGGAAGGGCATCTCATCTATTTAACAATCAAAATGAAAAATACAGAAAATGTTTAAGGTAGAAATCATAAAATGTGAACAATCTAACTGAAACAATCTCAGATTCCTAGGTCAGGCTACGCACAAATGAACCCAGTCCTGGGCTGGGGAGTTAAGAGGCTCAACTCAATTTACACGGACCATAAAACACACCACATTCAGTTTACTTTCTTGATTAAATAAAGGATTATTTTTCAAATAATCACTGTTTCCCTACTGCTACTAGATCATTTGCCATGATTTTATTTCACTATCTCTAAAAATAAGAGAAAAATAACGAAAAAAAAAATAGTGTGGATTTTCTTTTGCAGCAAAGAATGTATGGTATTTGTGATCTGAAAGGTTAAACCCCAAGTATAAACTTACTTCCGTCTTGTGAGATGGGGGCAGAAGCTTCCGACAAAACTGCTGGGTTGGCAGGGTTTGCAGAAAAGGCAGTTTGAGCCTAAAAAGGAAAAGAAAATTCTAACATGTTATAAATAGTTAGTACCCTTATTTAATTTACAAGTTCAATCCAGTACTTTCAAAAAGAAACAAACTTAATGTATTATCCAAGAAAGCTTTATTTCACTTTAGCAGTAAGTTTTTTGAAGGAAATCTGCACACTGAAAGACATATTTCACATTCGAAATAATATTAAGACTCATCACACAACTGAATAAGTAGCATTCTAAAATATTTTATGACAACATTTAATAGAACTGTTCCAAATTAGTTATGTATTCTCCAAGAGCATTCTAAATTGAATGGTAACACATTTTGTATTTTCATTATTCTTTTACTAATTAATCCAAGTAAAGCTACATGAAGAAAAAGTTCAACCATATTTATACGAAAAGCTACATGTAAATAAAAAACCTAAAGTTCATACTTAAATTGATTTACCATTTTAGCATATATCACTAAAAAATCTTTATCTCAAGTATGAGAAGTTATAATTACAAAGTATTCCAAAAGCAACTATTTCCACTGACATAAAAGAATGACAGTATAATCTGTCACTGACAAGTAAATATGCGACACTGCTGCCCAAGGTCAGGAGGTCCATCTCTCTTGCAGGGTTTCACAGTCTAGGTCATACTAAGTCTCTCACTGATGGAAATACTTTGTCCAGATAGAACTGTCTACAATAACCACGTGATTTTAAAGACAAATTTAGTAGTAAGTCTAATAAAACAATCTCTAAATATCATTATTATTTAAAAATAGGTCAAGTAAAGTCAGTTAATACTTACATTTCAATCTACCTATGAAATCAATGGCAAGAATAGTTTCAAAAATAGTTGAGAACTTAACTTAAATCATTATAGCCTACGAAACTCTGAAGGGTGTTACATTCATTTGGACTGTAAGTGTTCTGCTATACTGTACTTGTTGAGTCACCTTTAATATTTGTTTTATAATTTAAGTATTCTCAAAATGGAGCATGAAAATTCTCGTAATTGTAAATAACAATCTACAAATTCAAAGTGTAATTGACAGTTCTTTTATCAGCTATCAACTAAAGAGCTAGTAGCGAGTTGGATTTTTAGTGTCCTTGAATTAGTTACAAGGAAATAAAATTGTTCACTTCTAAACAGAAATGAGTTATCAAATCATGAAAAGACATGAAGGTACCAGTGTACGTGCCTGCAATCCCAGAACTTGGAAGGCTGAAGCAGAAAGCTCAGTGAGAGTTCAAGGCCAGCCTGGGCTACACAGTGAGGGAAGGCCAGCCTTAACTACACAGAGAGCGTCTGCCTTACACTTCAAATAACTAACCAACTAAAGACATGATGGACACTTAACTGCATCATTAGTAAGCATAAGCAGCCAACATGAAAAGGCTACGTGGTCTATGATTCTAACTATCCACATGACATTCTCGAAAAGGCAAAGCTACATTTAGAGACAGGAAAATACTCCAGTAGTAGCTGCAGAGGCTGTAGAGCAAACAGGGGTAAACAGCCTCAACAGAGAGGTGTACAGCACTTGTTTGTTTACCGTTCTGGGAACAGAACCAAGGGCCCAGATGAGATCTTTACCAGCAGAACTACATCCCTAGAACAGAACCCAGAACAGAAACTGTTCTGCATAAAATGACAATAATATATACATGTCATTATACCTTTGTCCAAGGCTACAGAACATGTAGCACACAATGAACCCGACTGTACACTATGGCCTCTAGGTGATACACAGGTTACTGCAGATTCACCAACTGTTAACAAACGCACCACGCTGGCACAGGTGCCCACAGTGAAGCAGCTTACACTTCGGTGTAAGGGAGGGGGATAATGTGCTTCCTGCTCAACTTTACTACTGAACTACAACTGCTCAAAATATGTCCCTGGTAAGCACAAGGTCCTGAGTTCGATCCCTGGTACCAGAAAATAAATAAGTAAGACTTAAAATATGTCCTATTAATTTAAAAAATACTGCTTTTTATTGTTTTCTATCCTTTTATTATTACTTATCCAAATACTTGAGTAAGAATATATAAAGTTCTCCACGTAGATACATAAACTTAATCACCTAATCTGAAGTAAAAACAAGATAAAAGGTGTAACAAGGGTTTAATAAACCATAAATAGAGCAAGGTTATTTCCAGGTTACCTTGAAATCCAAAAGCATTTTAAAGGCGGGGAGAGGGTGCCTCAAGGAACAGGAAGTTACTGCTAAACCTGTTCATACCACCTCGAGAACCCCATTTGGAGAGCCACTTCTGGGGGTCCCTAGCTAGAGCTGCTATGCACCTGAGCATGTGCTCTGTCAGTCCCCAGTCCGGCCTGACTCTGTCCCTGACCTGCAGAAGCGTTTCTCTCTGCAGAGAATTCAGTTCCGACTCGAGAGGGACACTTTAAGGACTCTGCCCACTGCCCTCTTGGCATCCTTAAGGGGCACACTTCTCTTTGTTGGGGCAGATACCTTCGTTGTTCTCTACTTACCTGCACCCAGGTAATAAAACATACACCTAGTTGCTTTCACAAAAGCCTATGGGGTTGGGTCTCTTGCCTCACGTTTCATTGGCATATCATTGCTTCTTTAAAGGTTTTTTTGTTTCTTGTTTTTTTTTAAAGTAGAAGAGCCACAGGCTCCTGTCAGGATTTTAAATAGAGAGGTTCACAATTGCTGAACTCCACAGCCGAATGGCTACTGTGAAAGAGTTTACAAAACATGCACTGCCAATCCACTGTTGCAATTATAGCTTTGCTATGGTGGTGTAAAAGGCCAGTAGCTAAGAAAAATGAGTACTACATTCCTCTGTAACACCTTTTCAGAGACATCTCAAAAAACAAAAACCAAACGTAAGTATCATCATCTTAGAGAATGAAGCCAAAAGAATACAGGCCAACACTGTACTGCCTAGATGACAAATACTTTGAAAGCTAGTGGGAATAAAAGCATCATGTTTCCCTGTGTTTGTTCTATTTCCTAGCAGCGGGTTTTCTGCTGTGAAAGTAAATGGTCCTCTACTGAATATTATCTATGCAAGTTGTTTCCCTGAAAACAGTTCAGTCTTCCGTAGATTGCAGCCCTCTTTATTTTTTAGTTCAACATTTGTCAATATCAATTATTTTTTTCTATTTTCAAAAATCAAAAGCCTCTGCTCAAAGCCAACTGTGGTTAATTTAAATTCATTCTATAAAAAGCTACAAAAAAGGTGAAAATAAAGAATGTATTAGTCATTCTTTTAAATCTGTCTGCAGATCCTTATCAGACAATGTACTGATGGCATTAACGGCTTAATGATTACTCTGGAAAGCTAAATACTTCCGATAAAAGCTTCTTTTAAAAAGGAGTGCTTGTTCAGATAACTTGTGGAAATAAAAACCACATAAAAATACACCGATAGAACACAAAAGAAAGATAGTGATGGCACACTTACAGCGAGTGAGGAAGTCACTTAGACCTTAGAACAATCAAAGTCTTGGCAGCTGAACCACGGACATCAGAGCTTACAAACCACATTGTAACATCCACTCTGGGTTTCAGATGAAAAGTATTTCGATCCCCTCCACACACTAATCTTCCCCTCCGCTAACAGCAATGCTCCCACCACATGTATCTTCCTGTTGGTGCTGCTGCTTCTGCTGTCACCCTCGTTAAGGCCAATCTTTTACCTAAAATACGTTCTTCGTGTTGCTTATGACTTTCCCTATGTCTATAATAAATTTTCTCTCCTTGTTAATCAACTACATAAAGAAATAAATCTTACTTTATACTGAGGTTGGGGCCTCAAGCAAAATGATTTTTAGGATAAGGAGTTTTGAATAAACAATTCAAAAAATAATTTGTAGAATGAAGAAGTACATTAGTTAACACATAAAAGAAGAGATTATGGCTTTAGAAGACATCAAGTGCAAACTGTAAACAGCTGGGTTCATAATACACTACAAATTGTCATCATTTAAAAACATTACTATAAATCTCAAAAGCTGCAATGACTGATCTAAACTCCACACTTTCTTCTTAAGCAGAAGCTTATCAAAGCTAGAAATATATAAAAGACTATAAATATTTTTTTATTTAATGTGACTAGAAGGGCTGGAGATTTAGCTCAGCGGCATAAGCGCCTGCCTTGCAGGGTGTGGTTGTGAGTTCCATCCCCAGTACCAACACAAAAAAAAAATGTGACGAGAAATACTGTCGTCTCTAATACAGTCACTGAAAACATGAACAAGTGAAACACCTGCTGCTGACCTCTCAAAGGAAAGAAACCATTATACTTCCTTTGTGCTATACTACTGTTCTTCTAATAGCATGGACTCTATTCTTTTTGTCCTTTTTAACATCCCTATAAAGATTATGCCTAAATGTTAGAAAAAAGTACCAATGTCACTCAAAATCACAAGTATATTTCATCAATTTAAATATGTTCTGTGTGATTTCAGTTTCAGTCAGAAAAAAAGCTCTTGGAAGAGTTTAAGTGAAATACCCTATGTGTATTAATACCTATGTGTATTAATTCACAATAAAATGAAAAAGAAATAATAGCTTTTAGTCCACAACAGAAAAGGTTTACAAATTGTAAAAATCAATGAATATATCTACTAGTTTTTTGCTTTAATTCACAATCTAAAATGTGTATCAAAGTACATTTTAAAAAAATGTATTTAAACATACCTGAATCACTTTGTCTACCTTCAAATCTTCAAGAGATGGATACAGAGACATTTCTGCAGGATTTTTCTAAAAGGAAAAAATATTATGCAAATGTCACAGAAATTCATATAGTATACACATTGGCAGCAACATACACATAAATATGTACAACTGTTTAATACCAGTAAGAAATCTTTAAATTACCAAACATGGAAAAAAATATAGGACAATCTAGGCCATACCACAAATTATTAACATATTTTTTAATTTTTGTTTTAAAGAGAATAAAACCAAGCAAAACAGAATAAAGCCAATCAAAACAAATCAGTTTAAGTGACACAGGACTTCAAAACAATAGCAAATCAACAGTGGTTATCATGCCTTTTTGTTGTCCCCAAAATAGCTGCAGATATCCCCAGACATAGTAAAAATCAAACAAAACAGAACAGAATAGAACTAATAAAAACAAAACAATGAGTGCAATAAAGGACTTCAAAGCAAGATAATAGTAAATCCAAAATGGCTAACATATCTTGTTATCTTTGAAACAGCTGCCCATACCATCAGATATAATAAAATCAAACAGAACAAAACAGAATAAAATCCAACCCAACAAAACAATGAGAATGATACAGGACTGCAAAACAAGATGAGAGGGAATTAACAATGGTTACGTGTTAGCTGCTATTTAAGGGTTGCTCACAATTGTATCCCCATCATATTTTCAACCTACCTTCAACTAAAAGTCCTTTCCTTTTGCAAGTTTAGAAACCCAAAGAGAACATGAAATCTAACCAGTTTGTAATTCATGTTCTCTAACAAAAAATATATATTGAGAAAAAAACAGAAAATCTAGAACACCTAGTTTAACACATATATTGGGCAACTAAATACTACCTTAAGAAACTATCTTTAGAACAATGTTCTTCAACGGCACAAATACATTTTTTTCTAGCAGCAAAACCTAAAAGATCATATGAGGTATCATAAAACCACCATCACTAAAAACTAAATATACAGGCAAATATATGGAACAATAATACACTGTACACCAGAAATTTTTAGTTGACACTTTTATTTTCCAGAGATAGATGCTAAGAGAATGGGGAGGAAGAGAAGACTTTTTGTCTTTCATTTATTGTTCAATGTATTTTAATTACCAACTCCTTTTTATAACAATTTAAAACAAAGTTCTCTAAAAATATGACATGACTACATTACACCTTAGCTATTTTGCAAATGAATACTTTTCACTTAACCCACAACGTCTAGCTTAAAAGGGTACAGGGTCTGCCGTGAGTACTTCAGTCAGCTATCAAGCTCCCAACAGGAAATCCAACCCTTACTGCTCTCCAAAACTGAAGCAGCCTTTGTGAGCTGGCATGATGCTAAGTCACGTCAGCAGGAGCAGCTGGAAGTGCATGCAGTGGAGGAGGAAAGAGTTTTGCTTCCTCCTAATTCCCGTGCACTGCTCTAGCCAGCCTCCTGCAGCACCTGCTCCTCTAGCATTTCACTTCTCCAGGGAGAAGGTTCTCAAGCACCCAGCAGCAGACGGACGGAGAGCACCGCGAGGCCGTCCCTCGTGAAGAGCTTCCCCACTCTTCAGGTGGGCTCTGCAGCACCCCACAGTACAGCACTGTGCAGTGTGCCAACAGCAGCCATGAGGCAACATCTTGCCCTCTGTTGCAGTCAAGGTTTACAAGGGAAAAGATTTAATCCAGGACACATAATTACAGGATTATTTTATAACAGTCACCGAACAGTCTAGTGGAAAGGAGTGCAGATCTGTCCACACATTAGAGACCCAGAGAATCCCACGGAAGGCCTGGATCGCACCTCCATGTCCTCCAGGTGTCCAACTGGACCCCTGGAGCTCACAACGTCTCATGCAAGTCCACATCACGGATCTGCACTGGCAAGGCCCCAGGGTCCCTGGTGGAAGCTAGAAAGTCTGCGCCAGCAGGACGAAGGGTCCACTGAAGCCAAAGAGCGACACTCCAGGGAGGGACCAGAGCTCCCCTGACGAGAAGTGGTGCCACCCTCAGAGACAGCAAGGCCCCAGCTCCGCTCCTGACGAGAACAGCCGGGTTCACGCAAGAAAACCAGCGCTGATACGCTGGTGACACGTGCCAGGAGAACCAAAGCACCAACTTCCCCCGTTCTCCTTTATGCTGCTGCCAACAGTCTCCAGGTGGGCCACGATGCCAGCCCCACGCCGACTCAGTTCAGCTGGGGGTCACAAGTACCATTGGGCAACTCACACCCGCTTTCCACACGGCCCAAACCAAACCCTAAGTGAGAAGCTTCTCCTGGGTGCTGCTCTATCTGGGCCCTAGAACGAGTGACTCCTTATTTAACGCGCCCTTACATAGTTTTTCTTTTTTGAGACAAGGTCTTGCTCTGTAACTCAGGCTGTTCTTAAACTGTGTAGCCCAGGCTACATACTGAACTCACAGCAACCCTCTCAACTCAGCCTCCCACAGGCTGGCATTACAGGTGTGCACCACCCCGCCCAGCACCCTCATATTCTTTAAAGCACTTTACTTTGTCCTGGCTAATCACTGTTTATTCAATCATGTTAATGTTGATAAATTTGTATTAAACTCACACTGTTAAAGTCTCCAGGGCTTCAATCTTCTTGCAAAGTAAATGCTAACTTTTTTAACTGGTATCATTCACACACCATGAAATTCAGTCTATTAAACCATATAATTCAATGTTTTAGTGTATTCATATTGTGCAGTCATCCCCAGGTAATGCTGGAATATGCCCAATCCTCTCAAAGAGAAATCTCATGCCTTCTCGTTCTACCCAGTCTCCATTTGAACTCCCTGCCTCTAGATCCACATCTTCTGGGCATTTCATCTAGGGTCACAGAATGATGGCCTTTTGTATCTCGCTTCTTATAAACAGCGTAATCTTTTCAGGGTCCATCCATATTGTGGCATGTATCAACCCTTTTCATAGCCAAATGATATTCCACTGTCTATATACACCATGTTATATTTATGCATTCATCAGCTGATGACATTTAGGTTATTTGTACCTTTTGGCTATCATGAATGATGTTTCTAACAGTGTTAATAAACATTTTAAGTACTAGTAAAGAACATGTAAGCTTATACAAGGTTTTATGTAAAGTTGTATGTTTTCTTTTTGGTATACAGCAAACAGTGTAACTGCTGGGTCACGTGGCTACTCTAATTTTTTTAGGAACTGTCAAGGTCCTTTCCAAAGGGACTCCACTCATTCCACCTTTCCAACAGAGAAAGCCCTTCCTGGTCCTTGTCGCAGTCCAGAAGTTTGTATTTGTAATTCTAGAGGAAAGCTATTGGCATTCTAGCGAGTTAACTCCAATCTACCACTTCTAGTGCAACCCACAGTGAGAATAAAGACACTAAGGTATATCTATAGCGGTGAGGAGCCAAGGGGGTCCTAAGTCCAGCTAGGCTGATGGTTAACCAGAACAAAGGCCCTGACCCAGGTCCAAACCCAGGTTTTACTAATTCTCCACAAGGGGCGTGGCTTGAGGATGAGTGACTGTGAGAGGGGCAGGAAGTGAGCTGGACTGGACAGGTGGCCTGAGATCAGCTTGCAGAGAGGAGGATATGCAGAAACAGTGATCTGCAGGACACAGTCCGAGGTAGCATCTACTGTTCTGGAGTCAGTGCTTCAGCTCTGACGTGTATTTTTTATGCCCTGACAAGCTGTAACTCTTACCCGAGGCTCGAGGCCAGCTGACAGCACGAAGCGTGGCTCCCCTTGGCTCACACAGGTTGGGAGCTATGGGGCAGACAACACTGACCTGTCACCTTGCTTCAAAGAGCACACATCAGCACCGTGGCTAGACTGGTCTGCGTTGCTTAAAGCCAACTGAAGGCATAAGGAAAAGTCCTAGCCAGCTCTGTACTATCAATACATGCAAACAGGGCCAGGTTCAGCCAAAATGCAGAGAACTGCTCTTCTTTCAAGGACTATCCTCTGGGTGGTCCTCTACAGATCAGCGTTCCAATCTCTCCATGCTCAACACTGCTGTGGTCTGTGGTTCTGATTACAGCCGTGCCTGTGGGTGTGAAGCAGCATCTCTTTGTAATCTGATTTGCACTGTGCTATCCATAACTAAGGATGTGAAGCATCCTTCCAGGTGTATGTCCATTTGCCTCCACCGCCTCCCCACGTGGTGCACAGTTACATCTCTTTGCTTACTACGGGCTTAAAATACCTTACAGTTACAGCAATGTTTTAAACTGGTAACTTCAACTACCTACAGATATTTCCTTACCATTCTCTTTACTTTTTGATGTTACAAGAGACCTCTTCTACATTATGCTGAGTATCTGTTAACATTTTATAGTTACCAGCAGTTACGCTTTTGTCTTTGACTTACACATCAGAAGTGAAGGTGATTTATTTACTATTCTGTCTATAAATTTACTTTTATCAGTGAGCCTTCTACTTTCATGTGCTTTTGTGTCACTACAATGTCCTTTAGTTTCAACTTGACTCTCTCCAGCACTGTCTATGATAGTCTTTACCCTTGTTTTTCTAGGAAAATACTGCTGTTTCATTTGTGCGGAACAGTTTCATCAGTTATATCATTTTGCTGGAAGTTTTTTTCTTCTTCTTCCATTCAACACTTGGAATCATATTCCTTTTTGTGGCCTGTAAGATTTCTGTTTAACAATCTGCTTACTGAGGCCTCTTTATACATGATGAATTGCTCTTTTGACTCTCAAAATTCTTTATCCTCGATTTTTGCCAACTTGATTAGTGTTTGTCATTGTGGGTATCACTGAATTTTCCCCTATTTGCATCTGAGCTTCTTGAATCTGCACATCCATCTCTCTCCTAATTTGAAGTATGGCCATACAGTATTTCTTCAAAATAAACTGCCCCTTTCTCTTTACTGTCTGAAACTTCCATGATACGCACGCCCGTCACCTCGATGTTGTCCCATTAGTATTCTAGGTGCCTTTACATTTTTATTCTGTTATTGCCTCTGGCTAGATAATTTGAAATCACCTGCCTCTTAGTTCCTTGATTCCTTCTTTTACTAAACAACCTTGCTGTTAAATCCATTTAATAAACCTTTCAATTTACTATTGAAATGCAATATTAATGCAATTTACTGTTGAAATAGCAAAGCAATTTACTATTGAAATACAATTTAGTTGCTGCATTTCTCAGCTCCAAAATGTAACTGGTTTTTGTCTTTGTTAATATAATCATTTTATTCATGCATCGTTTTCCTGAGATCACTGAGCATCGTTATGTTTTTTTCTGAATTTTTTGTGAGGCAATTCATGTACGTGTTAAGAGTTTTTTTGAATATTTTATTCCTTTGACTGTGTGGTTCCCTTGTGTGCCTTTCAGTTTTATGTTTGGATCTAAATACAGTTTTTGTAAAAGCAGCTATCTTTCCCAAGCTTTATAGAGTGGGAAACAGCTGCACAGACCTGCACAGGGCAAGACCACTCACTCATCATTCTAGACTTAAGGTACCTGTTGAACCTCTTGTGTAAATCATCTTTTAGAAAGATTCACAGGTTTCCCTTTTTACAGATCTTACAGTCTTGTTCTTTCAGGTATTTATCTGTAGTAGGTCAGGTTATCTGAAGCTGCTGCAAGCTACCCAGTACTCTCCTGTTTCCGGGGCCCCTTTCTAGAGTAAGTAAGTCCATGGTCCGCTGCACTCCAAGACAGATGAGACAGAAACCAGTCCTTGGGCAGCTCTTCAAAGACCTGGAATTATTTTATTCTCTCTCCTGAATCTCACAACTAGGGAGAGAAATCAAACTGTATTAACTACTATCTACCTATCATGGGTCCTCTAGAGCAGCGGCAAGCATCCAACTCTCCTTTTACTCTCAGCAACTACCAGGAGTCTAGCATAGGTGGTTCCCATCAGTACTCTTAAGGCAGGAACCAGTCTCTCAGGCAGCCGCTGAGAAGCTGCCATAGTAGACGCTAGGCTGACTTCTGTCAGTGCTCCGAAGTAGGGAAGATAATAACCAGTCCCTTGAGCAGCCTGCTAAAACGTTAAAGTATTAGACATACTCCAACTCCACTTTCCTTCTCCGGGGTGCAGTTACAAACTGGGTTTTTTTCCTGCTATTCCAGGCTGAACCATGGTGAGAACAATGGTGTATGAGTGCTAGGTTAAATGCTGTGATAACAAATCATTTAACAAGCATATATGAATCACACCATCCCATGGTTATTAGGATTAAACTCCAAGTTCAGGTACAAAGCTCAAATAGCAGCACTTTATCAGTGCTTCCAAGCTTGTACCTTTTTCTTATTTTTCCAACATTTACTATTCTCATGGATTTATAACAGAAATTTTCGTACCACAACAATGCAATTTTTTGTCTCAACATAAATGGAGGATCTGCTCAGAGTTTGTCAACTATTTTGTCTTTATCTGTTGTAGTTTTCCTCCTGGAACATAAACCAATGTTGTACTTACCATTTCCTTTGCACTAAATTCCTTCACAGTTAATATACAGAAAACTTCATATTCACTGTCTCATTTATTTTACCCAAACAGAATATACATCAGTTATACTAAAAAAGATAAATACAGATCTGAAAGAAGGGTCCTTACAAATTATTCCTGACCAAGGGACAGACTGCAAACAGCTGGCCATTTATTTCATTTCCTGTCTCAATGCTCCAAGTAACCACAGGGTTCTCAGGTGGCGGCAGCCTTCTAGAACACCATGAACGCGGCCCTGGCAAGCCGAGTCATGAAACTGCTGTTTTTATTGCTGCTGTTGTTGTTGAGGTGGCGCCTCACTAATTTACTAGGTTACAAAACTGAGTTTATACTCAGGCGATGCTCCTGCCTGAGTCCCACAGAATTCTGGTCAGCCTGCCTACCTAGGTAAGTGATGCATTCCTTAATGTCATCGTTCAGTCACCATCATTTCTAGATGGTCAGATCTGTACCTCTAACAATGTTCAATCAGCACATATAACTCTATGGAATGCCAATGTGCTCGCTACCAAGCAATCGTCTATAGTATCACACTTCATTCTCACAATAAGTATGTGTGGTAGGCACTATTTTCTTTTTCATTTTCAATCAGTAAAACCTAAAAGACAAATATATCAAATATGTTTTACAAGGCAATACAGCTAGAAAGTAGATAAATTAGTATTTCAGTCCAAGAATGTGACTTAAAATGCATGCTTGTAACCCTATGACTAACATAACCTACAAGTTTTCCAAGTCACTGTTAGGTAGATTTTCTGAAAAATTCAAGGAAAAGCACACCTCAAATGATAATACTTATGTTGTCTTTTCCACTAATGCTGCACCCCTTTTTGATAGTGCTTATGTTCAGGTACAACAGAAGCCAGTGCTGGGGCAGACCCTTCATGTTCTGTGTATGTGTCTGAGCCTTTTCCTTGTCAGGAGAAGTCAGGAACCAGAAGTCTCCTGCTGCTCACAACATGCTCAGTGAGCAACTGGAGCGAGCTTCCTACCAGCTTTCAAGAACCTTGTCTAACGGCTGCCTAGGGCAGTGATGGCAAGTGTGTGGCACACGTGCCACAGCGGCTATTTGATCACTGAAAACTAAAATGTTCACCATCACTGGCCTGGGGCACAGTGGCCTCTTAAGTTCTGAATTTCTCACAAAGATAATGTGTGAATTATCAAATCTGCATCTCTCTCAGGAATAAGGTTTGGGATTCTTATGCTGCTTTCCTGCTGACATCACCCACCTTCATTTTGCTGCAATATTCCGTACAATGCTAAAAGAAGCTACTTGATGCAGTTAAGAAAAAATAAGATGGAAGGTTTAAGAATAGAAGAAAAACTCTTGTGAGGGCATAATCATATCTGACTTAATGGTATCAATCCAAGAGAGTAAAGGTGAATACAGTGTTTTAGTGTTCAAAGCACCAGTTTATAGTGGCCTTTCCCTTAAACAAATTTTTACTTTAAATTTGCAACTATTTTAGTAATACAACAAAATGAATATGTTATAAACAAAATACAACACAGGTTGGAACAACAACTAAAATACACTTAAAAAATGTTACTTGATACTATTTTTATTTTTTGGACCTAACTACAAGATCCTATTGTCTGCATGAAACTGGACGAATTCAATGAGTAATTTCCTAACTTCTTTCCTCCACAGAAGTTTCACTTCAAAAAATATTAACTGCAGTAGTTTGAACAACTCTGATTAGAAATACCTAACTCAAGCCTAGAAGAGAAATGGAGTTTCAGAATTTCTGTAAGATAATATTGCTCCAATTTACATTTTTGTAAAAACTTAGTTTTAGGTTTGGTGTATGTGTGGTTGATCTTAACTCTCACCATTTTTCTCAAACACAATACACTTCTCAATGAAATTACTTTCTTAACCTCATTTCCTTCAATTTCTTTCCAAGCACTAAAATAATGTAGCCACAAACTTCTTCTGTCTGCAGCCTGGTCATATGCTCCCGTGATTCCGCACCTTTGGAAAAGGTGCTTTCTCTTCCTGAAATGTCCTTCCAGGACTTTTCCACTATCAAAATCCCAGTTCACTTTGAGGTTTACTTCAAGTTCCACTTTTTCAGTCTTTGAGGACCTCAACCTGACATTATTTGTTTCTCTCAATTCAGCCAGTTCGTCTACCATACGTTGGAGCTAACATGCAGAATTTGAGGGCACACTTCAGCTGACTTATGAAGCACGAAAGCTTATCAAAGATATGAAACGTTTGTTGTAAATTATTTTCCGGTTTTCTACAGAACTCAGTACCCTAGAGTTCACAAAGGCTGCAGAGGCCTATATATTGTATCTTTGACCTGATACACTGTCAGAAATATTTAGTCCTTTTTGAAAGACCATAAAGCTACCCTAGAAAATTCCTTCCAATTACGACTGGAATTTCACCAGAACCAAGGAGATTTCAGAGGATTCTGAAAACACCATCCGTACGTATCACGCACCCTGACGTTGAAGCATCCCTTCCAGTTAAGCCAGTGGTGACACACCAAGAGCATCTGTGCCGCTGTGGCTTCACTATCATCTGAAGCCCTGAAGGGTCCCATGTCTCTGAACTAAGCCACCGTAAGAAGACACCGTTCCCACGGTCCCACGTTCTCCGCGGTCTGCTCACCACCTTCCTCACCATCCCAAGGGCTGCTTTTCACGGGCCTAAGTGGGGGCCAGAATGGGTGCCCTCAGCCTGCTCTCAGCCAGGTTTGCCCAACCTACACCCTGAAACCCTGATGCTCTTCATGCCTCAGAGGCTCACCCAGTGCATCTTCGGACCTTAGGAAACAACCCCCAGCTTAGCTTTTAATAAAAGTAACATTTGCTTGGGGCTGGGGATCTGGCTCAGCGTCATAAGCCGCTCATGACCGCACTGCCTGGCAAGTGCAGGGTCATGAGTTCAATCCCTGATACCGAAAAATAAAAATAATAAAATAAAAAAAGTAACATTTGCCAATGACCGTAGTAATCAGGCACTCATCAAAACATCTAAAGACTTCCCACCCTTTGACCCTCCTCCACCAAAAAACAAAAAAGCAACCAAAAATCACTACTCTGCCACACATCAGGTGCCCAGCTGTCCCTCAGTCTGCTCAGAGCAGTAGCAGAATCACTCCCTCACTCTAAACACGTGCACAGACCCCAGGTCTCCACAGCCCAAGTACAGTGTGTGCTATTTCAGAAGGTCAAGATAATCTCCTCTCTAGATGCAATATTCCAAATAACGGAAGTATGAAGCACACTGGGGAAGTCTGTTGCGTAAAGTACCAACTAGAATGACAATCATCACTGGCCTCACCCTTCTCTCAAACTTCTATACTATACTACAACTGGCCTCTTCCCTAGCCCCACTTTCGACATCAATTGAGGCTGCATTCCAGAGCATAAACTTGGTGTTCAACATCAGTGAAAAACCTTTTTATAAGGCAAAAATCTGGGGCATGTTGGTTCTTTAAATAGTTACTAGCACATACGCTATATTCCTTTAACTCTTCAATAACAAAAAGTCTGAACACTCTAGTCTCATAAATTATACCCTTATGAATGTAGCCTATCAAACTACTCCTTAAAGTAACTTAATTAGGGGCTAGGGATTTAGCTCAGCAGGCATAAGTGCCTGCCTGGCAAGTGCAAGATAATGAGTTCGATCCCCAGCACCAAAAAAAAAAAAAAAAAAAAAAAAAAAAAAAAAAAAAGTAACTTAATTAGCTTCAATTACTATAAAATGAAAAATACTATAAAATATCTTCAGAGGCACAGCAAACAAATGAAATGTACAGAGCAGAAGCCTAAAGTACTATCATACTGTATCAAAATAAAAAGGTGCTAAAACAGTGGTTCTTTACAATTAAAGTATGTAAGAATAATGGGAAATCTCCATACTGCTCTAATAAATTTCTAAGTCCTAGCACCAGATACTGAAGACCAGGTCCCCAGTGGGGAACCAGAAGCCTCAAGGGGAGGCCTAGCAATCTGCCCTTTAATTCACCAGGGCTGAAGAGACCCCATTTTAAATTTTGAGTTTCTTCTTTGAGCAGTTCTAGCTTATAACTTTTTTCTTATGTTTTCAAAAGAAAAGAGAACAACGTTTCTAAGAGCATACAATCATTCTAGCTCACAAACATCACACAGGTTCAAGAGAACTTTCTGTACACATGGGGTGTGTTATGGGATCCAGTGAACTGTTTTTCCATTTGTATCATTTTATCAATGTAGGAATGATTTTCACTTACTACTGCAAACTATGCTTTTAAAAAAACCAAAATAACAGAACTGCCCAGAATGATGATGCAACAATAAAATAAATCATCACATTATACATCAGTTTGTATTACCCGAACTAAGCATTCTTTCAAGAAGGTATGTCTGAAAGTATCACTTTTGTAAATTTTTTAAGTGTTCACTGAACACTATAGAAAATTTGGAATTTTGCCTTTTTTACACATAGTGGCAGAGAGGAAAAGCCCAAGGATGAAGATTTTTGGTAAATAAGACAAATTTTTAAAAAGTAGGTACATACTATATTCCTATAATGTAACTGATCATGTAAGTAAAATCTCAGACTATGAGTTTCAGATAAGGGTTTCCCAACTGAAATTCCTCAAAACTAAAAATCAAAAGAAACATGATTTTTTTTTCAGTTAGTCATTCAACAGGAATTAGCATGCAATATTTTGAGAAAAGTCCCTAGACCAACCTGTTTTACTAAAAAGATACTACAATCTTCTTAATGTTTTATATCTGTACCAAAATTGACTTGGTATAGTTTGTCAGAGTCAAATGAAGACAGGTATATAAACAAAGATGTCTGGAAAGAAATAAGAAATTTTTTTAATAACTTCCGTGCACTGATTAGAAATTCTTTAGAAGTACACAACAAAGATGATCATATTCCATAAAATCGTAAGCCATTAATTTCTTCAAAGGCACTGTATTTTGATAATGGAAGCACAAAAACTACCAGAAAGGAATTAAAAACCTGTATGATATACACTTGAAATCTGGAATCAGTATGATTTTGACAACATAAGTGCAAGAACCAAAGCAAAGATAGGGTTAAAAAATCAGACATATTTGAAATCTGGCAGAACCGTTACAAGATAGGTTCACTAGTTCAGACAAAGATGTTACCCATTTAACATACATATTCTCAAAACCAGAAAACTGACAAATAATTGACTTATGTTGAAATTGCTCTTAAAATTTCCAGTAGTTGTTTTCACTCTTTTCGTTTTCATTTTTGCAAATTATTCATAAAATGATCTGAAAATGTAAACAATAAAGTGCTCACTGGAGTCACACAATAAAGCAGTGGCCAGGTTTTCAAACAGACTGAGGGTTTATGCATTCCCTCGTAGAGGTCATTCATCTACGGTGGTAACACTGAGAATCCTAGTCCTCGTCTTCCAAAGCAGTGTTTCTCAAACTCGTCTATCCTCAGATTAGAATAATCTGGGCACCAGTTAAAAACAGCTCCCCAGATCGACACAGACTTCATGGAATGATTTAGGAACTCTTCTTTTAAGTAAACCTCCAGAGTTCCTGATGAGTAGTCATTGAGAAACACAGCCATACAGAGTCTACTCCAAGTAGAACAGTTTCTTCTTACCTATGGGACTCCACTTCCTGCCCACTAGATTATCAAAAATCAAAAGTGTTATAGAACAACACTCTGACTGCAAAACTTTGAGAAACAATCACACATTACTAATCAGAGTTCATAGAAAGTGACTTTGCAGTATTTAGCAAAATTATGAATGGAGACATCTCTTCAGGTCTTTAGACTACACATGAATTTGCAGAGAGAAGACAATATGTGGAAAGTTTATTCACTGCAGCTAGCCTAACAATAATAGCAAAAGACTTATAACACCCTTGGGTAGGTAACAAAAAAACTTAAAAACAGTTGGCTACCAAAGGGAATACAGTCGGCTGGAGGACAGGACTGAAGAGTCTATGACAGTTGTACGGTTTTACACTGCGCGCCTTTGTAAGGGATCAAATCTGAGCCAGGGGACTGATCATCCCTGGTGACTGATTTTCTCCTCAAACACTAAGTAAATTTCCAAAACGTCTGGGCAACACTTGGGCAGTTAGTAAAAGCCAATATTACTACTAATAGATATAGAAAGTACTTTAAAGTTGTTTGGGGAGTCTCTTGTTAAAGCTCTTGGCATTTACCTTTAAAAAGTACCCAAGTGTGACAAAAACAATAAAAAAAAGGTGAGTCACGCTCATTTCAAGCACCTGTTGAATTCACAATATATTTTCAATCATTAGTAGTCTTTTTTGTACTTGAGTTTATAAAGTTTCTTATAGTCCTCAAAATATAAAACTTAGTTTCCAAAATTAAATGTGGCTTATAGAGGACTGATCTTATACTGATGCTTTTAAAGGATTAGCATTTATGTTGTGGCACGAACCACTTTACAACAAATAGTATTTATGTACCATTTAAGGCACAAAAGTTTTAGAAGGAATCAAGCAACAGACAAGACGAAAAACACATTTTTTTTTACTGTTGTCTTCAATCTCAAACAGGAAAGTGAAAAGAGTAAGCGAATTACTCTCCCCTCCCCAGGTTTTTTTTTTTTTTAATTTAAAAGAATAAAACAAAAGGGGGCAGTACAGAGCAGATCAGAAGAGGACAACATAGGCAACACAGTACTTTACATT